>VDFB02178658.1:0-24525 GCA_007258455.2 Sequoia sempervirens
ATTACTTTAAAGTAGCGAAGGAAAAAAATTTCAAAAAGAAACAAGACTTGAGAGCCAACTTGGAAAGCCCCTATTCCAAGTCATATGTTTTCAAGTAAGGTTGTGTCATGCGAAGGAAAAAGGAACAAAAGAAAGAGGGGTTGCCCCAAAAAAGGAACACACCAAACACATAAGGGATCTGTGGATTTGGGGTCAATATGTTTGTTGCTACAATTTTTTGATTAGAGAGCTCAGAACTGTCATCATTCCCTAAATACATAGAACTGGAAGAATGAGACAAAGAGAGCAAAAAAAAAAGAAAAATAAAATCTGTTTTGGGTCAACATGGAAGAGACATTGCGGTCTCAATGCTTTGCATTGTCCCCAAAAGGAAAAAAAAAACAAGCAAAAAGAAAATGAAAAGGTGAAAGAAAAGGAGGAAAAAGATTTTGGGTCAACATGAAGGAGACATTTTGGTCTCAATGCCTTGCATCATCCCCAAAAGGAAAAACAAAAAACAAAGGCGAAAAAGAAAGTAAAAGGACCTTTTGGGTCAACATGGAAGAGACATAGGTTGTCTCTATGCTTTGCGTCATCCCCAAAAGGAAAAACACAAAACAAAAGTGAAAAGGGAAAAATCTAAAGTGATGTACGACATATAGAAGAGTGAAGGTACATCTAGAGGGATTCACACAAAGAGAGACAACATCAAATGTCACATCACCAAAGAAAAGAAAAGGAAAATGGAATGTAAAAAGGTTATTAATGAAAATGCAAGTCAACCATCTAACAAATCATCTGCCTCCCAATCATGTTTAGTGTATTGTGAGGGTAGTTGACTATCCAAAGGGACAATTGCAAGTGCCAAACTAGGGGAAGTACCAAGTTCATCACTCTGGAGAGGAGATATATTAGTGAAGCTCATAGATGAGGAGAACAATGTATTTAATTCATCATGTATCTCATCGTCAATTTTTTCGTTGTTTTTTCATCGTCATCTAAGTTGATCACAACAGGAGGATGAAGGATAATTTCCAATGAAGAGTGGATCAGGAGGTGTGGCTGTTTTATCAGATCATTTTTTTGTGATGGTTGTATTGTACTATCTTGTGGTGGATCAGGACGAGGAGGGTCATTATTTATTGTTTATGTCAAAGGAAAAGGTTGATTTTCTTTGTTGTTTTCAATTTGTAATTGACGAGCAAGGAGACAATGTCAACATGTACGCTCCCTAGCACCTTGGTTTCTTTTAATTATATTTTGAAGTTGTTTAGGATTAAGAGCGGGTTGATCCATGATAGGCTCCTTTTCTTCCCGATGGGGAGGAACATAAGAAATGGAAGGAGGCGGGTCAATTACTTTCTCTTTTGCTTTATAAACTTGTTTAATGTGAGGAGGCATGATGTGGTTGGTTTCATTATCTCTTGGGAATTTAGATGATGAAGGTTATGTTTTTATTGTGGGTTTCTCTTAAGGTGGTAATGTTTTTTCAGATTCAGAGTTAGGTTGAAGCATTGTCTCATCTAAGATAGGGGTGTTGGAATTTGATGGGGACATGTGGCGAAGAGACAATTCAGCTATTCATTTGGCTTTGAACTTTTGATAGGAAATGAAAAAGAATTATTTGTGAGGGGTGATGGGTTCCATAGGTTTAGGCAAAAAGGCTTCAAAGGAAAAATTACCTTTAGATGACAATGGATTAAAGCCACTATGGTGTACAATAAATATATCATTGTCAACCGGAAACTTCAAGCATTTGTTAATGACTGAAGGGACAACTTTCATCGAGCGAAGCCAAAGATGACCTAGCCATACATGAAATTGATCCAACTGTGGAATGATAGAGAATGTTACATCCAATGTTTTAGTTCCTATCTCTAATAGGAGGATGCTTGATCCAATCGTAGGGCACACAAAACCATGATGTTGGTTTGTCATAATCATCTTGATAAAGATCATGTAATACTAAAAATTCTTTCGTGATCACATACTCGCCACAGGCAAGATCTATTAATATCCCATTGGTGGGCTTATCATAGATGTGGCCAACTATGTAAAGAGGACCATCGAAAAGGTTTTTAAGTATATCATTAGAGGAAAAAGTAATATAAATATATTTTGTAGTTTGGCCCTTACGAGGGATAATGTCTATCATTCCTACCATTTCATCAATGGGTTTAGCATGTGTAACATTTGGAGTAATATCATGTTGTTCATCAGTTGTATCAACATTCATCACATCATTGTTTGAAGGTTCACTGGCTTTGAAAAATGAGGGTATGTGCAAGATCATGATGGGCCAAAAAGTGGTGATATGATGGGTATGTGTAGGGTATGTCGTTGACGACTTTTTTTTTACCCAAATTTGATGAAATGAAAAGGGTTTTTAAAGGAGATTCTCTGCTTTCCACCAATATAAATTATGTTTTACTATGAATTTAATAAATAATTATTATTCATTTTCTATTTGAATTATGACTAAAGTCCTGATTGATAGGCTGATTGAAAAACATCTATAGCTTTCAAAAGGTATACAATTTTTGAATCCAAAACATGCATCACATTCTATGCTTCACATACTATAGGATTAAAAATAGAAAAAATGAATTTGATGAAGATTTGACCAAGTTAAGGTGGTCAGACATACAAGTTTTTATATTTTTTTAAAGTTGTAATAAAAAAATCATAACAAATTATTTACTTGGAAAAAAACTACAAAAAAATATGCATCACATCTATACATGATTCCTCTACTTATATCTAAAATATTATAAAAATATATTTTATTTTTATTGTGGTTAGGGTGGTCAGACAAACACCTACTTATTTTTTCCCTGAAATTTAAGTACTACTGCATTGAAATTTCAAATTTTCACCAAATAGATTTTTTATTTATTTTTAAATAAACCTAGTAGTTTAGAAACTACATTCAATTTGCCACATATTCTATTCTTACATATTTTTAAAATAATATAAACAACTTATTCAAATTTTTACGTCAAGTTTCCTAACTCTAATTTTTCTGAATTTTTTGCCACTTATGGGCCTTTTTTTTCCATGATGATCCTACACATACCCATGAAACATTGTGTTTAGGCATTGGGTTGGTAAAACCTTACAAAATCTGGTTGAGTGAGGCAACAAACAAATTTCCTTTAACATCAATATTTGAAACAGATAGACAACCAGAATCAATGAGGTGTTGCACTAGGTGTTTGAGATGCTTGCATTGTTTTGTGTCATGTCAATTTTGGTGATGAAAATGACAATAAGAATTTGGTTTAAAGGTGGGGGGTAAAGGCTAGGTAGGATCAAGTGGTTTGACTATAGGAAAAGTGCTCATCTATTCTTGTATCGGTTGATTCATTGTGTTATGGAGGGTATCAGGTAAAGGGGTAAATTGTATCTTCGGGTTCCCATAGGTAAAGGGCGCGACTGCTTTAGTGACTGCCACTTGAGTATTAATTGGTTGAGTTGGTTCTAGAGGAGGGAGATTGAACTATCAGAAGCCTTTGTTTGGTTTTCTAAAGTTTTGTGATTTTTTTTGGTTGCTTTGTTCAAATTTCTCAGCTCGGCTAGAAGTGGATTTTGCATCTCGACTAGTAACTGAGTTGTGATAGTCACAAAGGGTTGTACATAAATGCATGAAAGAAGGAAATTTCATCATGGCCAATTTATCCTAAATGTGAGTTTGCAAGTTTTCAATAAACATCTTCTGGAGATGTGAATCAAGAACCTTGACATCTACTTGAGAATACAATGACTGATAACATGAAATGAAATCAGTTACTTTTTCATCCACATTTTGTTTACACCTCATTAAATCAGCCATTGTGTTTTTGGGAGTCATATAAATTGGAAATGACTTATAAAGGAATCAACAAGTTCATTAAATGATTGAATTTAATGATTGGGTAAAGAGGAAAACCACTCCAAGGTAGTATCCTTTAAAGTCCTAGGAAACAGTTTAGCTAATAGTTTATCATCAAGGACAAAATCATTGCATAAGGTTGTATAGGCATTGACATGATTAGTAGGGTCTCCTTTACCTCTGTACTTCTCAAACCTAGGCATCTCAATTCCTTGTGGCATTGGTGTTCTTAATATTTCCAAAGATAATGGGCTACTATAGACACAGTATGTGGGTGGTGCATTTTGGTTTTGGTTTATGGTGGATATTTGTTGTTGCATGGAAGAAATAGTGTGAAGGAGTTGTGTGATAAGAGGGTCAGTGTGAGTGGTATGAGGTGGAAGAGAGAATGTTGATGGAGTGTATGTAATGTGGGGACAAGTGAAGGGGGAACTAATAGGATTGAAGGTGGTGGAGGATGGAACATTCGATGCCACAAAAGAACTAGGAATGCTAGTTGGAATAGCAAAAGAAGGAGTCACATGACTAACCTGTTGAATGGTTTTTGTAACTTTAGGAGTGGTATAGGTGGGTATGGATGCTATAGTTGAAGGAGAAGGAATGTGAGATCCTCCTTGGCTAACCAAAGTGTTTGTTGGTTGAGATGTGCTAGAGGTAGAAGAAGTATGTTTGTAATATATCTCAACAATTTGTTTCATAAAATCTAAGCCTTCATCACTTTCAAGCATTCAATGGATGTTGTCTATAGCAGGAATGGAAGTGGTTGAAATGTTTTCAAGACACAAGATATGTTGGAGATGTGCTAAGTCCTCATGAATGTTAACTACTTTTTCTTACGGAAGGGAATTAATGTTTGTGTCTGCATGCATTGTAGGGGAAGGAAAAGGTGTACTAGTGGTAGTATCCATGCCTAATGCACCATTGTCAATACTAGGGGTAGGAGCTCTAGATAACTGAAGGTCCGCAATGAATGTGCTATCGCGGGAAGCCATGAGTTGGGAACTTCACCTCACTAAAGTATTATCAATAGGGCACCAAACACTCATACAAATACCACAAAAGGTGGGGTGGATGCAAATGCAATGCAAACTAGGAATAATAAAATGCAAATAACAAAAATTTTGTAAACTAAAATATGAAGGAAATAACAGAAAACAAAAATACAAAAATTATTGTGAAAATGACAGAATTTTTGTGCAGAAAGTGCAACTAGACTGATTCGCCCATGGTGGAAAATGAGTCTAGGGGTGAATTTTTTGTTATTTTTCAGAAAATTTAAAGTGATTTTGATGCTTTTCTTATGCAAAACTAGGCTGCAAATGCAAAATTTGAGTTTTTGTAATGTTTTGAAGTGCAAAAATGACATCTATATGAGATATTCACTAATGCAATGTTGTAAACCCTAGGATGCAAAACAATTCAAAATCTAATCCAATGAGTCCTAGGATGCTTATCAAATGTAAATCAGAAAGATAATGTTTAATATATAGGTTCACCAAAATGAACCAAAGATTTTTGTGGTTTAGGATGCTATGACTCTCTTGCTCAATTAGGGTTTTTCACCTAAAGGAAAAGAGATAGATCCCACACAAAATCTAGGTGGTTCACTCAAACTAATGCAAGTACAATGAAAATATGCATAAATTCAATGATATAAGTGCAATGGAATAATAAAATAGATTGATTATTTATGCAAAACCTAAGAATTATGAAGTGTTTGAAAACATAGTGTGATATGCAGAAATGAACTAGAAGCATAAATGAATGCAAACAAAACTTAATGAAATTGAATGGAGTGCACCGAGAGGTAGAATGCTAATGCTAGCAGGTTTTGGAATGTCTCATAAATCCCTATTAATGACCATTGGGACTCATTCACCACTGATGGTGAATCAATCCAGGTTTTGGTAAATTCTGTTGAAATAGGTTTTGGGATGTCGGGAACTGAAATCCTCATAAATCACTTTTTCTAGCTTGGTAGTGGGACTCATTCACCACTTATGGTCAATCATTCTACCTACAAAAATATGCAAATTATGAAGTCAACTCTGTGGGTCCATATCTACACTTGTCTTCTTGTCGGCTTGACGGAACTGAAACTACATAAAATGGGTTGAATGGTGTCTCCAAGCTTGAACTAGGTCTTTGTTGACTTAAATAGCTTTGATGACTTGTCAACCACTTTTCAACACCTATCTCTTTGAAAACTCTTCCTACAAGACCTACAAACACACATGCAAAGAGGGGAAAATGGTTAAGTGTTAGAGTATAGGGATTTTCCTTGTTCAAATCCCACTTTGGTAATCAAACCCTTGAGAAAGAAATGAATTGAAATAAGAAAGGAATGATGAAAAAATAACATGCCAATGTCATGAACTCACCAAACCCTTGTTGTTGAAGTCTGAAGATATGTCAATGGCTACTCCAAGATGTGTGATAATTGCTTGATTGAATGATTAAGGATGCTAGAATACTCGAATGCTATTATGGATTGAATGCATGAATGAATGGGGGTTAAAATGGATAGAAAAACACTTATTTATACACACTTGTGCGCTAATTTCCCAAAAATACATCACAGGTTTACTGTTCATTCATCAGATCTAAGATTAAGTTAAGTAAATTTTGAAAATTTTAAATATTATGTGACAACTGATTCACCCCCCTCTCAATTGTATGTACTTGTTTTTCCAACAATTGGTATCAAAGCAGGTTCCTTTGAAGAAGTTTAAAAGCTTGAGGTGATCTGAGATGGCATCATACAGGAAGGACATTCCTAGATTCGATGGAACAAACTACTCATTGTGGAAAACTGGGATGGAGTGTCATTTGAGGTGTATTGGTGAACCCTACTGGAAGATTACAAAGAACAAATATGAATGGTCCTTCCACTATTAATGAGATTAAAGAAGCTAAGAATAATGTAAGGGCTATGGAAGCTTTGTTGAGTGCTCTAATAGATTTAAAAATGACATATGTGATAAGTATGAAGATAACTCATGAGATGTGGATGAAGCTAGAAATTTTGTATGAAGGAGATGTACATGTGAAGATGGCTAAGCTTCAGAGTTTGAAAGGAAAGTATCAAAATTTGAAGATGGCTGAAGATGAAAATATTTCTTTTATGCAAAGAGTAAATGAAATAGTGATGGGTATTAGATGTGTCGGTGGTACCCTAGATGAAGAAGAAATTGTGGCTAAAGTGCTTAGATCATTGCATCCCTCCTACAAAGAAAAGCCTCATGCTATTGGAGAAAATAGATCATTGAGGAATGTGACAAGGGATACACTAATTCGTAAACTTGCTACCTTTGAGTTGAGAAAATTTGGTGAATTTGTTCCGAAGATTGAAACTGCATTTAAGGGTACTACATTTGGAAGAAACAAGCAAAGACATGTTTTAGGAGAGAGTTATAGAAAGACATTCAAGTATGAGGAAGAAATGAAATAGCTTGAAGATGAAGAAAGAGAGGTAGAAGAGTTGGAAGCACTAATTGTAAAGAAAGAAGGTAGAGAACAAGGTAAGTATAAAGGGAAGTTGCCTATTAAATGTTTTTCTTGTAGTAAAATAGGCAATTTTGCATCAAGGTGTCCTGAAAGAGTTCCTATGTCTAAGCCCTACAAACCTAGATTTCAAAAGAAATGTTATTTTGTGGAAGAAGGTGTGACTAATGAAGAATCTGATAAAGAAAATGGAAATGAAGATGATTGGGTTTTCATTGCTATCAAGGAAAATAGTCTAGTGGCTATTGAATCTGCTAAAGTTAAGAAAGCTCTTGTATCCTGAATTGAAGAAAGGGATGAGTGGGTCATTGACAGCAAATGCTCACATCATATGACTGGTGACAAAAGAAAATTTGTAAGTCTAGAGAAGTATGATGGTGTGGTTGTAAGATTTGGAGATAACAATTCTTGTGTGATTTGTGGCAGAGGATCTATTTGTCTTGGTGGTAAGCATAACACTGATGATTTTTTTATGTTGAAGGCTTGAAGAACAACCTATTGAGTGTTGGACATATGGTGGACAAGGGTTATGATCTTTAGTTCAAAGATGGAAGATGCAGGATACCTGGAAGTTCTAGAAAAGTAATTGCTTAAGGTAAACAGACAAAAGGTAATATTTTTCACCTGAATGTTGCTAGTGAAAGTTGTTTAATTTCACAAGTAGATGAAAGTTGGTTATGGCATAGAAGGTTGTGTCATGTGAATTTTGATAACATTTTCAAAGTAAGTTCCACTCAAGCGGTAAGAGATCTACCCAAGCTAGTGAAACCTGCTAACACAATTTGCAAGGAGTGTCAGATGGGAAAAAACACTAGAGTTTATTTTCGAAGAAAACATCATGTTCAAATGGATTACTAGAGTTGGTACATACTGATCTATGCAGTCCCTCTAGAGTCAAAAATATTCATGGAGAAAGGTACTTTATGCTGCTTATTGATGATTATTCTAGGATGATATGGGTTGCTTTCTTAAGAGAAAAATGGGAAGCATTAGAGAAGTTCAAAAGTTTCAAAGCTATGGAAGAGAATGAGAAAGGTCTAAAAATAAAATTCTTAAGGTCAGACAGAGGTGGTGAGCTCACCTCCAGGGAGTTTAATTCTTTTTGTGAAGAGCATGGAATTAGAAGACAGTTATCTGCTCCCTAAACCCCTCAATAGAATGGAGTTGCAGAGAGGAAGAACAAAACAATTCTGGATGCTGCTAGAACAATGATGATTGAAGGAAATGTGCCTCACATATATTGGAGTGAAGTTGTAAGAACTATTGTGTCCACTTTGATTGGGTAAATGTAAAGGGTAATTTTGGTAAGACTCCTTTTGAACTATGGTTTTTTATAAGCCTACTATTAAATATTTGTAGATCTTTGGAAGCAAGTCTTACATCAAGAGAATGAGGGCATCGAAAAGTTTGATGCAAGAAGTGATGAAGGAATATTTCTAGGTTACTCTACTAAAAGCAAGGCCTATCAGTGCTATAACAGAAGATTAAGAAAAATGGTTGAGAGTGCAAATGTCAGAGTTGATGAGGATTCTGCTAAATCATCCAAATACTATGGATATGATTTATATGACCAAGAAGACAACACAAACAAAGGGAAGAATGCTTAGACACATAAAAAAATTCAAATTGTGCCATATGTTCCAATAAAATAACTTCCATTTGTTCTAGTAAATCAAGGTAGTCAGGAAAGAGAAACAAGTGCAAGTGCAAAAGAAAGAACAGAAGAATTAGAAGTTCAACAAAATCCTAAAACTCTGAGGTATGTAAAGCTAAATCATTCTGAAAATCAAATTATAGGAGATAAGAATAAAGGTGTGAAAACTAGAAGAAAGACTGCAGAAGAGTACTACCTGATCTCCAAGATTGAGCCTAAAGATGTCAATGACACCTGCAATGATGAACATTGGATGGAAGCTATGAAGGAATAACTGATGTAGATTGAAAAGAATGATACATGGATACTTGTTCCCAAACCTAAAGATAAAAATGTAATTGGTACTAAATGGGTCTTTTGGAATAATCTGAATGAAAAAGGTGAAGTGGTCCAAAATAAAACAAGACTAGTATGTAAAGGGTATTCACAAATGGAAGGTATTGATTTTGAAGAAAACTTTTCCCCTATTTCCAGAATTGAAGCTATAAGGTTATTTCTTGCTTATGTTTCATATAAGAATTACAAAGTCTATCAAATGGATGTGAAGTCAGCTTTTATGAATGGTGAGCTAGAAGAAGAAGTATATATTGAACAGTTGGATGGATTTCAACTGATTGATAAGGAAAACATGGTTTGTCAATTGAAGAAAGCTCTATATGGACTCAAGCAAGCCCCTAGAGCCTGGTATGCTAGACTGGAAAAATACTTATTAAAGCTTGGATTCAATAAATGTACTGCTACCAACAACTTGTATTTCGAATTGGATCATCACAAAGAGTTAATTATTGAGGTCTTTGTTAATGACATTATTTTTGGAGGAGATGACAATCTATGTATGAAGTTTGCTGATGAAATGAATAATGAATTTGAGATGAGTATGAATGGAGAGATGATGTTCTTTCTAGGATTGCAAGTTACTTAGTTAGATAAGGGGATCTTCATATCTCAATCCAAATATGTGAGATAGCTATTGAAGAATTTTGGTATGGAAGAATCAAAGCCTGTGGGTAGCCCCATGGTAACTGGATGTAAGTTAACACAGAATGATAATTCTCCTAAGGAAAATCAAACAAGATACATGTCAATGATTGGTGGATTGCTCTACTTAACTTAGACCAGACCAGACATTATGAATGTTGTATGTATGGTTACAAGATTTTAGGTTGATCCAAAAGAGTCTCATGTGACTACTATAAAGAGAATCTTTAGGTATTTGAAAGGAACAATTGACTTTGGGCTTTGGTATCCTAAGGATGATGATCTTACTTTGAATGCATACACTAATGCAGATTGGGCAGGAGATGTAGATGATAGGAAGAGTACTAGTGATGGTGACTTCTTCCTAGGGAAGAAGCTGGTGTCATGGTTGAGCAGAAAGTAGAATTCCATTTCCCTATCTACTACTCAGGTAGAGTATATTATTGCTGCAAATAACTGTACTCAAGTGATATGGATGAAACAAATGTTGAAAGATATCAGAGTAGTATATGATGAACCTATTGCCATATATTGTGACAACTCAAGTGCAATTAACATATCAAAGAATTTGGTGCTACACTCTAATACCAAGCATATATCAATCAAGTTTCACTTCTTGAGGGAAAAAGTGAATGAAAAAGAAGTCAAACAGGAGTATGTGCCTACCAAAGAACAGATTGCAAAAATTTTCACTAAGTTGTTGCCTAAGGATACTTTTGAGTATCTCAGAGGGATGTTAGGGGTGATTACCCCTCCTAATATGAACTAAAGATGTATTTTCTTGCATCAATCCATGTGCTTCATAGATATTTCTTGATCCAGATTGATATGTTCATGGTTGCCACTCAGGGGGAGTAGTCAGATGTGCAAATATATGGTTTAGAGCTTGTATGTGGGAAGATAATTCTTATCTTTTCCATTGATGTCAAAGGGGGACAAGAGACATGTGAAAAATCATTGCTTATCTGGAGTGAAGAGTCTTGTGGAGAGAAGATCATGTAGAAGAGGTTAAGGAAGAAGAGTCAGAATCTAAGGGCGAGTAAGTGTTGGTTGAGAGTTGGGTTGATGGTGTTTTTCACATCATGTGTTTCCATCAATGCCAAAGGGGGAGATTTTTGGATTTTTTGGTTGTGTTGTTGATATGTGGTTGTCATTGATGTCAACACTATTAGCATTATTGTATTGAAGGTTGTATATGTCAAGGATATTGAGAAAATTGTTAAAGGAAGAGTTGCAGGTTGCTAGTGGAACAATGAAGGTCATGAAGGTGTCTTGTTCTGTATGTTGAAGATCAGTTGTTGTGGACTAAAGGGTTTAGTGATGAGACTATCTAGTTCATCTACCTGAAGTTTAAGAGGTCCGCATGAAGATTTGATCATGCTATGATCAGTTGTGTTCTGACAGTATTTTTGTGGGTTCTGTCAGTGTTCCTGATTGAAGCTTATGTGATTCTAATAATTTATGTTATTACGGATGATTCTCTATTAGTTCTTGTTGTTTTTGGATGCTTCTAAATCATTCTCTATTCTTGTTGTACATCCGCATTGATCGGTGTGCTCATGGTCAAATATTTTTCTCGGTATGTTCAGGTTTTTATGTTCTTCATCAACATGATGGTTGTAACATGTTGTGGATCCTTGAAGATTTAAATTTGAATGTTTGGCACAATCGAAGATATTTTTTTAGGTCGCATCATGATCTTAGCTGACGGTGTTTGATCCAAATTGAAAATTTATTTGTAAATTTGGGCCAACATTGAAAATATGCTTTATATTTTTGGCCAACTAAGTTGTTGATGTAATTCCATGTTGCGGATATATAAGAACAATTGTTTGAGCGAATTTAGTGTGCATAAGAGTGAATGTATTCTAGAGAAAGTGTAGATGTCTGAATAGTGTTCAAATCATTTGATTGCAGAGAAAAGTGAGAAGAAGTTTGAGCGAAGTGTGAAGAAGGTTTTTTGTGCTTAACTAGAACTATAATCAGGCTTGTGAAGAAGCTATTTTCTTAGTTCATACCCTACAGATCTAATTTGTATTGTTGTGTATTGTTGGGCAGTGAGCCCTCTTGTATTTGAGCAGTGAGCTCTAGGAAGTGTGCCTGAATGCATGTGCATTCCCATTATTCTTCTTATACTTTTAGAGGGTATAATATTGTGGACTAACATCCACCATGGTTTTTCCCCTAACAAGGTTTCCATGTAAAAATCTTGGTGTTCTATGACTTTTTGATGTGTTGATTATTCATGGTTTACTGTTCATTGATCAAATCTAAGATTAAGTTAAGTAAAGTTTGAAAAATTTAAATATTCTATGACAACTGATTCACCCCCCCTCTTAGTTGTCTGTCCTTGTTTTTCCAACACCACCCACCTATTATGTTTGAAGCAGCTCACTATCTCTAGAAATATTGTGAACACCGATGCCACAAGAAATATAGATGCGTAGATTTGAGAAATATGGAGAGAAGGGAGATCCTTCTAACCATGTTAATGCTTACACAACCTTATGTAGTGACTTTTTCCTTGATAAATTGTTAGCCAAATTGTTTCCTAGGACTTTAAAAGACACTACCTTATAATTTTTTTCATCCTTACCAAACAATTCAATTCGTTCATTCAATGAACTAGTCGATGCATTTATAAATAATTTCCAAGTGCATATGATTCCAAAGAAGACCTTGGATGATTTGATGAGATGCAAACAACATGAAGAAGAAAAGATAAATGATTTTATCTCATGGTATCAATCACTTTACTCTCAAATCGATGTCAAGACTCTCGATCCACATCTTCAATAGATGTTTATAGAAAACTTACAAACCAAACTTTAGGAAAAAATCACAATGATGAAATTTCCCTCCTTTATGCATTTGTGGACTGCCCTTTATGATTATCACAATTCAGTTAGTAGTCATGATGCGAAGTCCACTTCTAACCGAGCTGAAAAATCTGAACATGCCACTTCAAACAATTCACAACCATTTCAAAAGAAAAACTAAGGGTTTTTACAATTCAATCTCCCTCAACAATCAACTCAACCCATCAACAACCAAGTAGCAACTGTTAAAGTCATGATACCTTATAGTTATGGAGATCCAAAATGACAGTTCACACCTTTACCAAACACTCTTCATAACACAATGTCCCAACTTTTACATCAACAAATGATTACTTTACCTACTATTAAACCACTCGATCTTACTAAGCCTTTACCTCCAACCTTTAAACCCAATGCTTATTGTCATTATCATAGACAAAATGGACATGACACAAAAAATTGTAAGTATCTTAAACACCTTGTGCAAAACCTCATTGATTTTGGTCATCTATCCATTGCAAATGTTAATGTTCAAGGCAATAAGTCTGTTGCCCCACCCAATCAAAATTTACAAATTTTCACCGATCCAATGCCCAAACATAATGTGTCATTTGTCAAAGCTACTGAAACTTCAAATGATGATGTGATGAATATTCATATAGATGTTGAACATCATGATCCTATTCCACATATTACCACTATTAATCCTATGGATGAAATGGTAGGTGCGATAGACGTTATCCCTCATAAGGGCCAACCTAAGAAATCCAATGATATTACTTTCTCCACTAAGGACATACTTCTAAATTTCCTCGAAGGTCCTCTTTACATAGCCAATCATATTTATGATATGCCCACTTATGGGATACTCATAAATCTTTCCTGTGGAGAGAATGTGATCACTGAGAAATTTTTGGTATTACATGATCTTTATCAAGATGATTATGATAAACCAATATCATGGATCAAAACACACAATGACTTTGCTTTCCCTACAATAGGACCAATCGTCCTTCCATTACAAATAGGACCAAAAACATTGGATGTTACATTCTACATCATCCCATAGTTAGACCAATTTCATTTGTGGCTAGGCTATCCATGTCTTTGCTCAATGAAAGTTGTCCCTTTAGCCATACACAAATGTTTAAAGTTTCCACTTGAGAATGACATATTCACTATTCACCATAGCCTGGGATTTAACCATTTGTCTTCTAAAGGAAACTTCTCCTTAGAAGCCTTTTGGCCCAAGCCCATGGAACCTATCACACCTCGTAAAGACTTCTTTTTCATTGCTTACCAAAAGTTTAAAGTAAAGAAAATTGTAGAATTATCCCTCTGCAACATGTCCCCATCCACCTCTGACACTCCTATCCTAGCTGAAATAATGCTTCAACCCAAACAAGAAACAACCCATCAACCTCAACCAACACCTAAAACTTCCCCCACATCATCCAAACGACCGCAAGATAATGATAATAACTTTGTCATGTTGCCTTGTACAAAACAATTTTATAAAGAAAAGGAGAAAGTGGATGAACAACCTTCAATGGTTTCTTTTGTTCCTTCCCTTAGGGAAGAAAAGCAACCAATGGTTGATCAACCCGCTCCTTCACAAACACAACTCAACAATAAAACCACATGAAACTGAGGAGCTAGGGAGCATAGGTATCAACATCGTGCCCTTGCTCACAAATTACAAGATGAAGAAAATAAAGAAAATCAAAATATGCACTTGAAAGAAGTAATGCATGATGACCCTCATCCCCAGTCACAAAAAAATGATCCAATACAACAACCATAACTTGCGATACACCCTTCATTGGACATTATCATCCATCCTCCTATTGTGATTAATCTGGTCGATGATGCTGAGATCACTAAAATAGACAAAAGAGGTGCATAATGATCTGAATACATTATTTTCCTCTTCCATGAGCTTAAAAGATACCTCTCCTACATATAGTGTATAACTTGGTGCCTCCCCTAGTTTGATACTCACACTTGTCCCTTTGGCTAGTTTCCTACCCTCGGCACATCATGAACATGACTGGGAGGTGGATGACTTGCTTGATGGTTGGCTTGCATTTTCCTTACTAGTCTTTTTCATTTTCTTTTGTGTGTTTGAATGTGCATAATGTGTTCCCCCATAACATGATGTTTGATGTTCTTCGAGCTCTTTGTGACATTCTTCTATTTGTACCTTCATTCTTCTATATATGTCATGCACCATTATTGCATTTTTATTTTATCTTTTTTCTTGTGTTTTCCTTTTAGGGATGACACAAAGCATTGAGACCGAAATGTCTCTTTCATGTTAACCCAAAATAACCCCTTTTCTTTTTCTTTTTCTTTTGTTCTCCTTTTGGGGATGATGCAAGGAATTGAGACTACAATAGCTCTTTCATGTTGACCATAAAGCTTTTCCTTTTTCTTTTTGCTTATGTTTTCCTTTTGGGGACGATGCAAAGCATGAAGACATACTATATCTCTTCCATGTTGACCCAAACGGATCTTTCTTTTTCTTTGTTTTCACTCTCTTTGTGTCATTCTTCTAGTTCTATGTATTCAAGGAATGATGACAGTTTCGAGATCTCTAATAAAACATTGCAACAAAGAACATACTGACCCCAAATCCATAGATCCCTTATGTGTTTGGTGTTTTCATTTTGGGGGAAACCCCTTCTTTTTCTCTTTTCCTTTTTCTCTCACATGAAGCAGCCTTACTCAGAAACATATGACTTGGCATAGAGGCTTTCTAAGTTGGCTCTCATGTCTTTTCTTTTTTTTCATTTTTCATTTGCTACTTTAAATTTATTGCTCACAATGCATTGTGTAGCAATTCCTTTAAAGTGGGGGAATACATAGGAATAATTCATTTTCCATTTTTCCTTTTTATTGGTTCTTAGTGCAGCCTCGTTACTTCATACAATGTGTTTTGTTGCTTTGTGATGACATTGGGTGTAGTTTCCTTCATGAGTGTGATCTATCTTATCATATTACATTCCTCTTAGTGGCTTGATGCGACAAACTACATACTCTAAGTTGTGAATTTTCTATTTTTTGATTGGTCCTCTCTTGGAGAAATTAGACACAATGTTCCCTAAGCTAAGACATCGTATGAACTAAGAAAGACTCCTTTGAACATCTTTTGCATGTTGTATATTTCATTTGTTACATGGCCATCTTTCATAAACACAATTGACATGCATGTAGTGCCATCACGTTTGTTCATGAGCTCCAAGCATACAAAGTTTTTCTTGTCCCATGAAGCTCGAAATGTCATTTTATTTTGTGGTTCCTTATTAAAGTTATCAAGAGGTATAACTTTGGTATGGTTGAGCGTGAATTCCATTTTGAGGCATGACTTTTCCCCATAGCCACCTCTCTGTGTGTGTGTGTGAGTACATACCATCCATGAGTGCATGTTTCTCACCTTTTTGGCCTTCTCACCTGGCAGATAGCCATGAGTTCCATTGCCTTAGAGTGAGTATACCTTTCTTGTTCCAAAAAAACAACCTAGATCTAATCCACAATGGGATGGACAAACGATCGAAGCTTGATATGATTTTCTTTCCTTTTGACTTCTCTCTTTCATTCCTTTTCATCATTTTCTTGTGTGTTCCTTTATGCTAATGTTTGGTTTTCCATGGGATCTTTATCCTAGGGGATTGATCATCCCTCTTGATTGTTATTGTCTCATCTTACCAACATCAGTACATTTGGATCCCTTTTGATGTGTATGTTGGGCTACTTTAGTGTGAGTTTGAAGCAAGTACATCCTCTCATTAAAGTGGGGGCTTAATGTGTCGCCAAAAATTGTATAGCTGGACATTTTTACACTTACTCGAGTCTCCCTCATGGACTTTGGCTAGATTTTTCCTAGATTTAATGTTGTAATGTGGTCAACACATTCACATTAGGTCTTGGACCCCTGTGAATCAATAAGAATTCTAGTATGTCTTGTAAAAGTGTTGTAACCCACTTTCACACTTTTCTAGGACCCTTTCATTATAATTCACTTAAATAACCCATTTTTATTACTTACCAAGTCTTATTTTAAAGTGTTGTAAAGATTTGCAACAAACTCTCATGCTTTTCTAGACTTTCATCACTAATTTGACCCTTTCTTATGTTTAAATGACCCCTTAATACACTTTCTGACCCTACTTACATGTATTTTTGAGAATATTCACATTAAAAACAATTAAATACACTTTAATTCCCGACACCTCATAAAATTGCTTTGGCAGGACCATGTCACCACCTGAGGTGACTTAGTCCCACTAGGCACAAAAATCAAAATAATTTTAATTTTCTTGGGGGATTTTATTCTCTTAACCTTAAGGTTGGCCTATGATGTGTTATTTTTGGGAAATATTGTAAAATCAAGTATAAATAAAGGGTTTTTCTCTCATTTTCTCCCCCATTCATTATTCAAGCAATCCATTCATTTATTTAATCATTCTCAAGCATTCTAAGCATCACCAAGCATCCATTAGAGCAGCTTCTTACATATCATCAAATTTAAACATCAAGGGTTTGGTGAGTTTGTGACATCACATGTTATTCATTCATCATTCTCTCTTTATTTCATTTCATTTTCTAGGGTTTGATTACCAAATTGGGGTTTGACCAAGGAAAACCCCTATTCTCTAACCCTTAACCATGTTCCCCCTCTTTGCATGTGTGTTTGCAGGTATTGTATGCAGATTTGTAAAAGAGGAAAGAGTTAAAAAGGTATTTTTTAACTCATCAAAGTCATCCAAGTCAACAAAGCCCTAATTGAAGCTTGGAGACCTCTTTCAGCCCATTTTCTGTAGAATCTAAACAGGACACCTGTTAGGAAGGGAAGTGTAGACAAAAAGCTATAGATTCCTACCCAAAATTTCTCAAGATTCCTAGGTGAACTAAGTCTCCATCAATGGTGAATTAGTCCCACTGCCAAGCCTAAAAAAGTGATTTTTACATTTATGAGTACCCATTTGGTAGAAACCTATTCTGATAGAATCTCCCTAAAATAGGACTAAGTCATCTAGCTTGGCGTAAGTGTCCCAGTTGGTGTCAACAACAAAATATGCTAGATTCTAGAGCCTTTCTACATCACATTTTAGTTTCCAAGTGCACCTCTCCAATATTGTTCATTTATGTTATTGTTTACTTGCATTCTTAGGTCATTTTGCATACATCACTTTGTTTTCAATCAACTTGAATTTCTTTGGTTTTGCATTAATTTAAAGGTATAGATTCATTCAAATATCCTTACGATACCCTCCTTTTGTTGACCTAGTTTTTGGAAGAAATCTTTATTCCAAACCAAGGGTTAGGGCATGAAATTGAGCCATCATGACATGAGATTTTGAATTATTGTAGTGCTCAAAATAATCTTTTCAAAAATCATAATTTGTAATATATTTATTTTATTATTATAGTTCTTTTTCTATTTTCTAGTAAACATTAATTTCTTACCAAACATAAATTTATTTGTCTTATGCAAATGGAAAATTTTTAAAATATAGAATTGAGAAAAAGCATGTGTTCATAGGCTATATTGATGTCCTATTATATATTGCTTTTCTAATACATGTGGGATAATTTATGAATGAAGGGTCTCTTTTTCTTATAAAGGGATATGGCTGAAGTACTCCCCATTGCACTATGAATTCACAAAATGACTAAAATGTAGTCCATTAGAATGACCACTAACCCTATGTTTAAATATTATTATGTTGTCATATTAATACCCTATTAATCATTTAACACTATAAATGTAGGATTATGGTATTCAAATACAATAGAAATTTTCATGTTCAAGGAGCTAAATAGATCTTATCAACCTATTTAAACTAAGAGAAGAAATATTAAAGTTTTCAAATTATGAAATTAAAACTTTATATTGTATAACATTTTATGTTATGAATAAACCACTTCATCTTTTATATAAAATGTGTATTATAGAAAATGAATTTTTCAAATACATTTTTAACTAAAGGAAATAAATTTTATATATTAAAAAAATTAAATGTCAATGAAAAAATAAACTTTAATAATACTTAGCCACATGGATTCATTTAAAATATCAAC
Organism: Sequoia sempervirens; assembly: GCA_007258455.2. Lineage (NCBI taxonomy): Eukaryota > Viridiplantae > Streptophyta > Pinopsida > Cupressales > Cupressaceae > Sequoia > Sequoia sempervirens. The sequence goes on from VDFB02178658.1 coordinate 18,890, forward strand.
ATTATTTATATATTATGACATTCAAAACACTATACATATTAATACATATGGTATTTCAAGAGTGTGTAGTTAGAAAGGCCATTAGAGCTCATGGTCCTGGTGTGGTATTAGGTTTGGTTGACAATACTTGAAAATGTAGAGATGTTGAACTTCCCCTCATTGGGTGGGAATTGTTTGTGCATGGGTACAAAAAGAGAAATTCTAAGATCTTCCCATTTCTAGTGTTTGGACATATGACCTGGAGAAATTTGTGGTCCCAAATATATTCATGTACATGGACTTGTTTAGTCATATTTCCAACCACTATGATGAGAAAGTCAGGGTTGTTAGGGCTATAAATGGAGGATAATTGATTCTAATTAACATAGCCTACATCACTGAGGTCTTTGACCTAAAGTTGGCTGCTAACAAGGTCATAAATTTCAAACTTTTTAAAAAAAAGTATCAACAAGACCAAAATAGCTTTAAGGTGCATTGGCTCCCTAGATACAAATTGAAGATCTTTGATTGAAGATCTATAAGAATTCATGCTAATGAGATTGGGCCCTTCAATCTTGATACCTTTCCTTTGAAGATTACTTCATAAGGAATTATTGTGCATTGTGTCAATTCTTGGGAGGAGATTCCCAAAAAGGATATTAGTAGGTTCCTTTGATGTACATGGTTGTAGATATTCAACACCCATTGTAAACACTGAGTTTTATTTTACTACATACATAGGAAATTCCATCCACAAGTAGCTGGTGGAAATAAAAAAGAGCATCAAAGTCATCAATTTCATATGGTACTCTTTTCTTTGTCATATTTTTTTGTATGAAGGGAGAGGAAATTTGGAAAAATCTCTTCAAATTCACATGGAATATGGTAAAGGAGGTATTCTCCTTATTCAATGTTGTGTGTGGGTCATGTACTGCAATGTATCAAGCAATGTTATTTTTAAAATCCATTTTGTAAGGAAGATTCTTTCTTACTTAGGAGTTGAAGAGTTCAGGCTACAAAAGGAAATTTTGGATTTTCTTAGACACAAGGACATGACACTAGAATTAGGAGTTCAACATAATTGGGGAGATTGGTAAATCCATACTGAATCCAAATTCATAAGGGTATATGGATGCCCTATGGGTCCTCATGTATTGCTAGGGTACATGTCATTCAAGTTGGGATTTTTGGAGATTATGTGGTAGGTGAGTGAAGATGATAAGGCACATATTAAGGAGTAGAATAAGGGATCATTCTTCCAATTTTCTACCACATTTTTTTATTTTACTGTTATAAGGGAAGGATTGGAGTAACTCTACCTTATTCTCCAAGTTTATAAGATGGCCCAAGAGAATGAAAGAGCTTGTGATATTGAAGGTTTCATAAATCAATTAAGGATAAGCATAAAGAGGTTTGCATTCCAACATCAACTTCATTTCAAGGAAGATGTCTTAATGAATTGTAATGATGAGAAGAAAGCTAATGATAGGAAGGTCAAATGGGTGGCCTTCATAAAATTAGAGGATGCTAAATTGAAAAAGAATCTTGATTAACAAGAGGCTTATGTAGAGATTAGAGACTCAATTACAAGGATCCAAATGATCTTGCAAAATATTGAAAAAGCTATTGGAAAGCCCTAGTTTTGGAGGAAATGCCAACTTATCAGCCCAAGATAGATCATTTTCTCTATTATTTTGTTAGAAGTCCTAAAGGGCCTATCATCAAGGAAGTGTCTCCTCAAAGTCCACATGTTGCACCACATTCTCCTCCTTAGGTGCCAATGCCCCATCCTAATGTAATTATTGTAGATTTCCCTCCAAGTGAACAACCTTAGAAGAGGAGAAGAATTGAGAAACAATCTTTGGTTGAATATACTCTTGGACCTAAAAAGGTGGATGAGATTGAAGTAACAACACAAGTATGGAAATAGATTCCTTCTCCCCATAGGGAAAATATTGTTAGGCATAAATGTAATAATGGGGAGGGATGAAGAAAATTATTTAAGAGACATGGCCTATACACAATTCATATTTGATGATGAATTTGTCAAAACTTAGGAGTTTAGGGATTTTGTTATAAGATCTAAAAAGGAGGAATTATATAAAAGGCTAAGTGAGGTAAAATCAAATGTTCTAACTAGCCAATATGATGTTATCACAAAAAAGGTTTTAGCTAAATTCAATTTTGATATGAGGAACATTACCCCTGGTGGAGGAAGAAAATTGGTTAGAGAAAGTGGGTTTCTATTGCTCCCAAAGTGGGATATTACTTCACCCATAACATTTCACACAATAAGGCAGAAAGATGAAGTTTTCTCTTTAGAAGAGGAAACCCTTGCAACATAGGCTCTTTCCCCTAATACAAATAAGTCTCAGGTTACAGAGGAATCATAGAATATAAGGGGAGGGTTGGTAATAAAAAGGGTATTAGAGACCTCAGCCTTAAAATCTACTTCACTAGTGGTCGATATTATTAAATTCACTGAAGCCACAACTAAAAAACTCTAAAGTGACTATGATAAATTGTTAAAATAAAAAATTCTTAAGAAATACCTTCCCCTATAGACACTCAAACTTAGTAAGCTCTTCTTTAGTAAGGCTACCAAAAAATCTGGTAAAGGAGAAAAAAGAACTTAAAGAGAATATTTAAATGCTAGAGGAACATATGAAGAATGTCCAAGACATTCAACATGATGAAATGGTACATATTGTATCAAATTTTTTGGGGCATATAATGTCCAAAATTTTAAATAGATTAGAGGGATCCTATAGGGATTATAAAAACCTGAAGGATGTTATTTATAGGCTGGTTAGGGACTAGGAAAGACTTGTGAATATCATGAAAAAATGGGTTCATAAAATTATAGCTTTGTAGGGCATGTACAAAGTATCTATGCATGAGAACAATCTACTAGACAATATTTTTCCCAAATTTGATATGGCTAAGTTAGTACAAAGAGCCAAAACCAAGCTTAAGCATTTTGAGGATATAGAAATAAATATTATACCTCATATTACTAAGGATGATGGAGAGATTAAGAATTTTAAGGAGTGGAAGGAAGGGTTTAAAGCATTGGTCCCTATTGTGTCATTTTTATTTGTGATATTGATTGATGAAAGCATTATAATAACAATGTTAATTCTACCCTTGAATTGCGTTGATTGATTTTAGGATCTTCAATTTTCCCAATATATTTTCTAGCTCCTATTAGGATTAAAATGATAAAATGACTTGTATTTATATGAAATTATTTTATGTTCTCAAAAATAAAATACCAATAACCGACAAATAAAATTGGATTTTTAAATCATAAAATACTAACACTTACATATTTAAATTTGAGAAAAAAATGGATAGATAAGGGAATGTTGCAAGTATGAGTAGTTAGTGTTGTCATTGATGTCAACATGCTTATCTATGTGTTGTCATTAATTTCAACTGGTAATGGTTGAAAAGTTGTGTTGATTTAATTAGTTGCATTATGTTTTCATTAGTAAGTGTTACTGGTGTCAACCTCTAGTGTTGCTTTGATAAGATTTTGTTTATGGGTGTTGTTTGGTTGAGTTGTTATGTTGTAGTTGGTTTGGTGATGATGAGGAAGTGATGAAGATGATTATAATTTGTTTGTGGTGCTTGGTTTTCAAGTGCTTTTGAGAAAATTTAAATAAAAGAGGAAATACTATGTTGTAGAGGTATTCTAGCATACAAAGTGGTGTTCTAGATTTTCTCTCCATTTCTTCATCTTGAAGATCTAATTGTGTGGTTTGGATATGTTGATTAGAGGCGTTCATAGGTGTTATATCTAGAGTTTCTTGGTATGAATCATTGTGCAGAGAAAATTTTGTTCACTAGTGTGTGTCAACTGTATTGTAGTGGTGTCTAAGAGAAATGGTTTTGCTCCACATTTCTCCACAGTTTGGTTTTTGGTCTTGCAATTTTGGAAGTGTGATAATAAGTTTCATATCTACCTTTAGTTGAATTTTTTTGTGGTTTTGTGCTCCAAAAGTTGATTTCTTGAGTTACAGTGTGTGGAAGATTACCTAGGTGTACAGGATGATTTTGTTCTTTAGGTGAAAGTTGTTGTGAAGGAGTTTGTTGGATTTCAAGGTGTTTGTAGAATATTCTATACTATGTTCAAGTGATATTTGTTGTCCATGATTCATCTTTGGATCAAAGGAAGTGTGTACTGAAATGTTTGATGGTGTTTACATAGGTTCGGTTGACCTTAGGTGTTTACACAAATTGTGAATTTGCTTCAATGATTGTGGAAGCATGGTGTGGCATGTATGAGTGAATTTAGGTCTGAGCTAAGGTGTGATGTGGTCTTCCTTCATTTATTTCCACTGTAGGAATGTTTTGGTGCCCACATAATTTGAATTTACACGGTTGAGCTACATAGATGACCTTGGAGAATATTTTCAAGGTTGAAGAAGGTATAAATAAGTGTTGTGTTGATGGAGGATTGGTGGTGTAGAGCGTTTGATGTGAATTGCAGAGTTATGAAGTGCAATTCAATCTTTAATGAGTTAGACTATTGGAAACAGTGAGTAGATGGTATCTACAATCTTCAAAAATGTTGCAGATGTGTTGGTAATGTTATGGTGGACTTTTCACTATAACATTTGTCTTCCTTCTTTTCTATAATCTAGTAATGGGGCATTAGCAATGATCCCTTCTTTCTTTTGGGTAGTGAGCCTATTGTATTCGGTGTTGCAATTAATTTTTATTGTGATCTAATCCTCTCTGTGATTTTTCCCCTCTTGGGTTTTCCATGTAAATTTGGTGTTCTATTGTGCATGGTGTTGATGTGTTTCAATTTCTTTGATTTGATTTAATGCTAAATGAAGTACCCAAAATCTGCAATGTACAACCAACCTCAAAAACTCATTAGAAGGGTTAGTATAACACACAAATCTGTAAATACCTCCATGGAATACATTGCAAATGCTTTCAAAACTGCAACAAATGATAATGTAAAGACTAAAATATTATGAAAACAAAAGCAAGCTACCTATTCCATGTTGGATTGGTGTCACATGTGCTAGTGACCCTTTCCCAATCCTTGATAAAAGCTCAAACTGAAAATGCAATGAGGATGGTGGAATGATGATAAACAAGATCAAATCTCAAATGAAGAGAGTAACCTTGCATGAAATTGTGAAGATTGTGAAGCTGCTATTTAAAGATTTTCAAATGCTGAATGTTGAAGAGGGACCAATGTGGGATCAAAAACAAGCCAATGAATTGAGGACACTTGTCATCATGTGATTAGTTGATGTATGTGCAAGATTTGGGAAGAGTGCCCAAGAGGGGGAAAATTTGAATTCAAATTTTGCCATAAATGCTGAGAGGGGGACAAGGAAAAAACAGCAATAAATGCCATGTTTGACTTGTCATGGTTGAGAGAAAATGATTGTTTTAATAAATCAATAAAATTGATTTATTGTGCAAGTGGCTAGGTCTAGATAATGCAAGTGGGATGTGATTAGGATTAGATGATGATCATGTTGATTAATGCTGATTAGATGAGTTGACATTTTGGACTTTGATATTCTGATTTATTTAAATCCAGAAAATGCTGGAATATGATTTAGGATTTAATTTAAAGGAAGTCCTGATTTATTGGATGAATGGAATATGATTATGCATGATGTAAA
>VDFB02178659.1:0-16746 GCA_007258455.2 Sequoia sempervirens
CGAAGTTGAAAAAGAACAAAAATTTAGGGATAATTTTTGTAAGCATAAGACAATATTCTACGAGTGGTTACAAGTGGTTACAATGGGTTCTATTGAATTGGAATACCTGGCACCACAAAGATCTAGATATGTTTTGTTGGGGTAGTATACTTGAAAACAACAGGATACGTAAAGGAAAAGATCAATCTGCATCAAAAAGAAAATCTGTTGTATCCTTCGAAAGTAAATGAAAGTCGGTATATCAGAGAGAAGAAATGGCAGTGAGCATGGGTAGTTAGTTATACGAGATAAAAAACATCCAATTGACGTAGTCCTACAAAAAATTAGTGTCACTCCACAAACGCTTAGAGTCGTACATAGAACAAAATGCATGTAAGTTACTGAGAAGTACCCGAGTGGCCAAAACTGTGAGCAATTGCCATGAACCAAATATGTATTTATTTCCATACTTCATAGCAACGCTCCATCTGTTGTTAAAATGCTTCTTGATGTCAGATATCACTTGGTCCAAATATTTAATCACGTCAATTTGACTTATTTACCCATGTCATTCCATAGGTTTTCCATTTTCCCGTCGTCTGCAATGTGATTGTAGGTAACCCCGCTCTTTCTCAGCAGTTGAACTTCTTTGTCTATGTCGATGATGCCGTTCATCAAATTAGTGTAGCAAGTGAAGATCAAAGCATGAAGAGCCCACATAGCTTCGAACGCCACCAAATTTCTTAGAACAATTTATCCATTCTTAACCTAGGAAGATAAAAGAGTTGCAGTGGTTTGGTTCAAGTGAATTGTAGTGACGTCTCCCTCAGTTGGAAGAAATTTTACTCCTATCGAGTATAAATCGGTGACGAAGGGAATCGCTAATTCGTCATGTGTAGGAGTTTCGGCAGAGGAATACCCTTGCTCCTTATTTTTTTGGTCATCGTTTTCATCTTTGTGCTTAATTTAAAGACTTTCAAAAGCGGAAATAAGATCCTTGGAAAACTATGCCACTAATTGGAAAGGCCTTCCTTCCAACACACTCTTAAGGAGTGCCGAGATAAGTTGAACAAGGCCGATTTTTAACGAGGAAAGAACCCACTATAAAGCATTCAGAGCTTGCGTCAAGTATGTTGCTTTTGGCAATAGAACATTCTCGTCCACATTAATCTTAGAAATGGTATCCTCGATGGCTGCTACAAGGACAATAAAGTAATAGACCACCTCCAATATGTGACCCATCTTTTACACATAGCCCTGAATTATCCGGCACGTTGAACATAAATGGCGATCATTGTTTATAGGCCAGATCTGCAACACTATAGAACCTTTCTTCTATCTTATCTTGTGAACCCAACTGCATTTCCAACAGCTTCTGCATGAGGAATAAAGGTAACTGATTCTCTAGCATCATCAGATCTCTCATAATGGCATTGCGCTCTTGCAAGATGGATGTAAGACACTTGTGTTAAAGACACTAATGCTTAATGGTACTGAACCATATTTTTGAAAACACGTAGCATTCTCTATAGATTTATCAAACACAGACAAAGAAACACAGGGCCTCAACATTATTCTTCTGATGATTAAATCAGTTACATATAACTTTTCTTTCAACTTAGATCAACAAAAAATAGGACTCTGAATATATCACTGGACATACATTTATTCATGCATTCTAAGAGTCTTAAAATAAAGCTGCACATTAGAATAAACAAGGTAAATTGCATGGTGGTGAGGTGCATGCATCACTTCCCAACAGACTCCCTTTTGATGCTAAGACTCACAATATAAGACTAGAGTGATAGTAATCTTGCATATTGAGTTGATCAAGTTTAGCTTACGAAACTAAACATGGACAAACAAAGAACAAAGAAAAATAAAATCAAAGAGAATTATTTAACACAAAAATAAGACCCCAATTTTATTCATCCGGTGATTAAATCAGTTACATATAACCTCTCTTTATAGAGATTTTTCATTACAATTCCTTGTATATGCAAATTCTATATTTCCCATGCATTTAGCATGCATAACTTAGACCAACTAAAAATAGGACTCTAAATATATCACCAGACATGCATTTATTCATGCAATATAACACTCTTAAAATAAAGCTACACATTAGAATAAACAAGGTGAATTACATTATGGTGAGGTGCATGCATCACTTCCCAACAATCTCCACCACCCAGTTATGCTTGAGAAACCTTTTTTTTTGGTCCTCATTTTACTAGTAGATGTAAATATGTCTATTAAATTGTTTTGATACCTATATTTTGCTATGCCATATGGTAATAGCTTTTCCCAAAAAGATGCACCCAACTATGTGTAGGAAAAGGGACTTTTACATTATGGAAAAAAACAATCTATTATTTTTGGTTGTAGGGTGCTATTCTACTCTATTTCAGGTTTTTTTAGGATGCTGGAATAGTCCTAATGCTAGCAATGACAAGTTTCTTCTATTAAGATTATTGCTATACTGGTCAAATTTTTAAGCATTGTATCTACACTATTTCAGGCCAGATAAATGTTTAGTATAATAAAGTGTACTAATATTATTTTTTTCTCAGTTTACTCCTACAAATGTATCTAGAATATTTGGGTTTCTAAAACAAATGGTTTTGTAAGCAATAATGTTACAAAGCACCATGAGAATAGTGTAATATGTGTTCTAATGTTTTTTAATGAATAAATAGTTCCATTGTTGTAGCAATGTTCTGCCCTATTATGTTCCTTTTAAAGTTATCACCAGTTCCATCTTATGAAACATACTGTGATTTATGAAATGTCTATTTTTAAAATTTTGTAATTCTATAACTGGATTCTCTTGCTAAAATCAACATTGTGTAGAAGCCTTGTCTGCCTATTTTCCTTGGAACTACAAGCACTCAAGCACAAAGGAGACATCCAGAACCATGAGTCATGCCAAGGTTTCCTTCTTGTAGTCAAGATATTTGTTGTAGCAGTTCCTAACCTGTTAATCCTACTTCACCTCTTCCACTAGACATTCAAACTTGCAGTCACCTATTAGCATCTTCTGAAACCTTTGCACAACAACAAAGTTTTCTCTCTCCATTTCGAATAGTTTGGGTCTCCAATGGCAGTATGGTCTAGTGGAGATGCAATATGGAATATATGCTTCTAGCTTCATGGTTAGTAGCTCCTTGGGTACACCAAAAAATGGATACAAGTGTTGGGAAAAGAACCCAATTGCAGTGGAAAAAGATGAAGACACACAAAAAATACCAAAGGAGAAAAGACAAAGAGGCAAAATATTTTCTATTTCATTCATACAAAAAAATATTACATTCAAAAAGGTTTACATATGAAAATTAGAGCTATGGCTTTGTATTTACTTCATACACGAAACTACCTAGATTCTAGCACACTGGAGCTTTTTGTGTTGTTGCAAATATTTTGGAGCACTAGAGCTCTTCACTCTATGTAATGTCTTTTCTTGCTCCGTGTCTCGGTTCTATTCTCTGAACATCCCTCCTTGTCCTTCTACAACTTCTAACTGAAAAGACATTTTATTCTTCCTTTTAGTCTTTTTTTCCTTCTTGCAAAAATAACCGCTCAAATTCAAATTCACCTACCAAAATTAAATTCATTTCTACAAACATTAATTGGCCACTCAGGATGTCAAACACAACAAGGGCATGGAAGATCCCAATGGATCTCTTCTAACACTATATTAAATGTATTTGGTCATTGCTACCCAATATTAGTAATTCCAACACTCCCCCTTAATCTTGAGCCTTTCTATTTTTCATCATCATCCAAAATTTTTCAAAGCAAATTTTTTAGAGAAAAATTTTCTAGAGAAAAATTTTCCAGAGCAAAGTTTTTGGAGCAAAATTTTCTAGAGTGCTAGAGCAAAGTTTCTAGACCAAACTTGTTTTGCATTCTAGAGCTATCTTGCCTAGACCTGTCTAGATTTTTAGTGCATTTTTGTGTTTCCATAACTGAATTTCTAGAGCATTCCATCATACCAAGCCTACCTCTTAGGCATTCAAAGGAGTCTTTTGACAATGCCTTTGTGAAAACATTAGTGAGCTACTACTTATATTTTTAGTACTAAAGTTCGATCTATCTATGTTCCACCATCTCCCTTATGAAATGGTAGCAGATTTCAGTGTGCTTACTTTTTACATGAAAGACATGATTCTTAGTCAAGGAAATAGAAGACACATTGTAACAAAATATGGTTGTACCATCTTCTTGCTAATCATTGAAATCTGCAAGGATTCTTCTAAACCAAATAGCTTGACATGTTGTTACATTTCCTACTATGTACTTTGCTTCAGCTATGGAGAGAGAAACTATGGGATGCTTCTTTGATTCCCATGATATTTCTCCTGAACCAATGTGGAACAAATATCTCGATGTGCTCTTCCTATCATCTATATTTCCTTCCCAATCATTCTCTATGTACCCAACCAACTGAAACTTATTGGAAGCAATATACATAATACCATAGCCTTTCACGCCAATGACATACCTTTGAATTATTTTTCCTACTTGTCAGTGTGCATCCTTAGGTTGCTTCATGAACATAGAAATCAGGCTTACCACATATATAAAATTAGGTCTTGTTGCTGTCAAATACAAGAGGCTTCCAACCATGCTGCTTATAGAGGGTTGGGTTAACATCACTGTTGTTGTCCACTTTACTTAATTCTAGACCTATAGCTATTGTGGTTGGGGCTGGTTTATTGTCCAACATTATAAATCTCTTCAATATTTTTTTGCATAATATGTTTGTGAAATAAAGATGCCATTCTCTATTTGTTGAACCTCTATGCTTAAGAAATATTTTAGCAAACCTAGGTCTGACATTTCAAACTCATTTTTTTATTGCCTCTTTGAAATTGACAATGAATATATTACTATTTCCTATGAAAATTAAATCATCTACATACAAAATAGAAATAAGAATCTCACCATTGGTTTCCTTAATGTAGAGTGTGGGATCACTACCACTTTTGCTCAATCCATTGTTTAGAAGGTACAAATCAATTCTATTGTACCATTTCCATCATGCTTTCTTTTGCCCATAGAGAGCTTTCCAGAGCCTATGGACCTTGTCTTCTTGCCCTGGGACTTCATAGCCAGGTGGGTGCTCCACATACACCTATTCTTTCAGTACTCCATTCAAGAAAGCTGACTTTACATCCATTTGTGTTGGGATACAATTGCTAGGATTTTTGACACTATTTCCAACCTTGCAACTACTACATATGTCTCATTGTATTCTCTTATAGGCTATTGTTTGTATCCCTTAACAACCAACCTTGCTTTATTCCTCACAACCTTACCATCATTAGTACATTTGGTATTATAAACCCACTTAACTCTAATGACTAATTCCCCTTTGGGTAAATTTGTGAGCTCCCATGTGTTTTTTCTCACTATAGCATCCATCTCTTCATCCATGGCCTTACACTATTTTTCCTCCTTCACAATTTCTTCAAAATACATTGGATCACTATAGGGGTATGTGGCGAATCATGATGGCCCAAAAAGTGGCAATATGATGGGTATGTGTAGGGTATGTGGTTGATGAATTCTTTTTTACCCAAAATTGATGAAATGAAAAGGGTTTTTAAAGGAGATTATCAACTTTCGACCAATATAAATTACACTTTACTTTAAATTTAATAAATAATTATTATTCATTTTCTATTTGAATTACGACTAAACTACTAATTGATTGGCTGATTGAAAAACATCTATAGCTTTCATATGGTATCACATTTTTTTAATTTGAAACATGTGTCACATTTTATGCTTTGCATACTATAGGATTAAAAAAAATGAATTTCATGAATTTTTGACCAAGTCAAGGTGTTCAAACATACAAGGTTTTATATTTTTTAAAAGTTGTAATAAAAATTTTAGAATTAATTATTTACTTAGAAAAAAATTACAAACAAATATGCATCACATTGAGACATGAGTCCTCTACTTATATCTAAAATATTATAAACAAATATTATCATTTTATTGTGGATAGGGTGGTCAGATAGACACCTACTTCATATTTTTCCTCGAAATTTAAGTACTACTACATTGAAATTTCAAATTTTCACCAAATAGATTTAAAAAAAAAACCCTAGTAGTTTAGAAACTACATTCAATTTTCTATAGATTCTATTCTTACGCTTTTTTGAAATAATATAGATAACTTATTCAAAATTTTACGTCAAGTTTCCTAACTCTAATTTTTTTGAATTTTATCGACACTTATGGGCCTATTTTTCCATGATGATCTTGCACATACCCATACGAAAGCAAAGAAAAATCTAAATTCTCATTAGAATCATCATACATTGTGTTGTCATAAATTACCCTCATGCTTCTAGCCTTATGTGGCATCAATGATGCAAGTGTGGGGCTAGAATTTTTTGAGTTGCTTGGTTGTTGGACTGATGAAGAGGACAACTATCATAAATTTCTAGATCAACTGCCCTACTAAATTTTTTTGGAGCAACTATTCTACTAAAAGTCTTTAGAGTTGTTATTTTCTAAATTATTACCTTGCTTCAAAGTCCTAGTGCACCTTCTTTCTAGAACTTCTTCATCCTCAAAGGGTATTGTGATAGAAATAGCCATGTTGCTATCCACCATTCCATCCCATAACTCATTTTCAATGAATTCATCATCCCTGTTGATCACCACTTTCTTGGTGATGGGATTGTACTATTTGTATGCTTTGGATTCTTTATTATAGCCTCTGAAAATGCAATTTTCACCTTTGTCATCAAATTTTTGCCTTTTTTTCTTTTGGTATGAGTGCATATGTCACACATTCAAATATTCTTAAATTCTCAACACTCCATTTGTATTTTATCCACACTTCTTGTGGAATCCTATCATGAACGACCTTTGTGGGGCATCTATTCAAGATGTAGACTGTTGTTGCTACAAAATTACCCCAATATTCATTAGACAAACATTTTTCCTTCAACATGCTTGCTTCAATCTCTGTGATGGTTTTGTTCTTTCTCTTAACCACACCATTTTACTATGGAGTATAATAGCTATGAGTTGTTTGTAAATGTCTTGATACTTGTAGAAATCCATATTTTTTTTTAGATGTATTCTCCCCCTCTATCCATTCTAAGGACTTTGATATAGCAGCCACTTTTCTTTTCATCCAAGGCCTTAAACTCCTTGAGCTTCTCAAATTCTTCTGATTTTTTCTTTAAAAAATACATCCAGATTTTTTGACTATAATCATCTATGAATGTCATGAAATAAAAATTTCCACCTAGGATTAGGCTCTTCATGGGACCACACAAATCTGAATGCACTAGCTCTAATGGTGCTCTTCCTCTCTTAGAATAATCTGACTTAAAGGGTTGTCTATGTTGTTTACCTAGGATGCATGCTTCACACTTTCCATCGTGCTCTATGATTGCTAGTAGGTCCCTAAACATATATTTTCTAGCTAAAATACTTAAACTAGACTAGCTTAGATTCCCATACCTCAAATGCCAAAGCTTGGATGGGTCTTCGATAACTATTTTGAAGGTTGAATGCTGCAGGCATGTTTACTATGTTTGGATTTTCATTTTGAGGGAAAACATCCAGTTCATTATCATTTGAACCATTTTCATAACTTTCTTGCTACCATCCTCGTCATAGATGATGCATTCCCCTTTCTCCATTAGCACTCTATAACCATTTTCAACCATCTGTCCAATTTTCAAGAGATTGTGTTTCATCCCTGGTGCATAAAAGATACCATGGATTTTTCTTTCTTCACCATCCTCGGCTTGTATATGCACCATGCCATTTCCCATGGCTGGAACCTTATCATTCACCATTTTGATTTAAGACTTAATGTTGTTATCTATGGAGGAAAATAAATTTCTAGTACCACTCATTTGGTTGCTACAATCACTATCCAAATACCAAATTTTAGTGCTGCCATGTTTTGTAATATTGTATGCAATAAACACTTGCAACTATTTTTCATTTTTAATCCTTATTATTTTCCACATTTGCATTTTGAATCCCTTGGTCACGTTGTTTCTTCCTACATGCACTTGCATAGTGGCCATACTTGTGAGATTAGTAACATTGCACATTGCTTTTATCATTCCACCTTTTTGAGTTACTATTATTCTTTGCATTTTGGAAGTTTTATTAGGAGGTGCTTTCCTCCTTTTGACTATTGGAGCCTCCTCTTCCAAAGTTGCTTCTACCTCTGCCCCTTTGGCCTCTTCCTCTGCCACTTCTCCCTCTTCTTTTCCTTCTCACATTGGCTTGAGCTTTGAAAGCTTGCTCATGGGAATAATTTGTAGACCTATTAAGGTGCTCCTCATGGGTTTGAAGTGAACCCATTAACTCATCATCTATCATTTTTGAGAGTTTTTTTACCTCTTCAATGGAAATCACTATTAGATAACTTTTTTGGTAAACTTTTGAGGATTTTCTCCATAATCCTCTACTCTTCCATTGTTTCTCCATTTATTCTCAACTAGTTAACCATGGTGGTAACCCTTATATGTAAATCTTAAATGGATTGATTCTCCTTCATCTGCAACGTATCAAACTCTCTCCTTAGCAATTGAAGTTTCACTAGCCTCACCTTGTGAGCACCCTTGTAACTATTTTGAAATATTTCCCATGCTTCTTTTGCATGACTAGCTACTACTATTTGGGAACAAATAGCCTTTCTCAAGGATACCTCAATCAAACTGAGGGATTTAGCATCATTTTTTCTTATCTCCTTCAGCTGATTATTTTGAGCATTGATCGATGTAGTAAATGTATTTAGGTCAGTCACATCTGTGAACCCATTTTCTACTTTTTCCCATAAGTCATTTGCAACTAAAATGGTTTTCATTTTCTTTGCCTAGATGCCATATTTATTACCATCAAACATAGGTGGCTACTACTAACTCCTATTACATCCTCCATCTATTTTTCTAAAAGGGGGGAAAGCAAAAATTTCCTAGAAAAAATCTAAGGCTTGTCTTAATACAGATAAGCTAGGCTTATGTCACAACACACCCAAAAACACTAGAGCTCTAAAAGACATAACTTTGATACCAATTTGTTAGGAAAATAACCCAAATGTAATTTACAAAGATGAAAACACACAACAAAGACCAAAGGAGACAAGACAAGGAGGAAAAATATTTTCTATTTCATTCATACACAAAAAAATTACATTAAAAAAGGTTTATATACAAAAATCAAGGCTATGGTTTTGTATTTACTTCATACACCAAACTGCCCAAATTTCAGTGCACTGGAGCTTTTTATGTGTTGCTACAAATATTCTAGAGCACTAGAGCTATGCACTCTCTGCAATGTCTTTTGCTACTATAGGTTCTTCTCAGTTTTATTCTCCTAAACATTCTATTCTTCCTTTTTATCGTTTTCCTTGTAAAAATTGCCCCTCAAATTGAAATTCACCTACCAAAATTAAAACTAATTGCCATAAACATTAACTGGCCACTAGGGATGTTAGACATGGTAAGGGGGTGGAAGATCCCAATGGATCTACTCTCATGTGCATTAAATGTAGTTGGTCATTGCTGCTCAAGATTAGTAATTCCAACAACAAGAATCTCCTTTTCTTCTTCTTGCTTGCCATATCTTTGAAAGCTATCCTTGATTTTAATAACCCAAAGATCTTGATTGATGATTACTTCATCTTCATTCATTAATTCCATGAATCAAAGGAAGAAACAAATATGGGATCATAGAAAGTAGCTAGCTAAGCATATGATTAAAATAAGATAATTGAAAGCTCATATATGAGAAACAAGTGGGCAAAGTGTCATTATATAGCTTCATCCTTGGTTCTAGCCGAAAAAACAACTTGAATTTCAAAGAAATTTCCATATTTCTAATGAGAATTGGAAAAATATTTCTATTCCTAGAGCTTCACATGATAAATTCTTTATGGAAAGGATTTCATTCAAAGTATGAAGGCTAATTTTTACTCACAGATGTTATTCACACACAGTGGGAGAGGGACCTCTAATAAGGCCCATCAAATCTAAAATATGTAAAGCAATGACCTAAATTAGTAGATTTTAGATGATGGTAAGATGAAGTATTTAACCTAATTTTATGAGTATTATTCTCCTACTTAAGAAGTAATAGTTGGAAGTTTAGTCCTCACCTTAACAGACATGTTCCTTATGCAACACTCTTTGTCTGAGAATTCTTATCAATTGCTTATATGGGGATGGCACACCAGAATACACTACCACCCTAAATAAAATTGGACTACATTTATATTGAAGGATATGAAAATCATTCATGTTTCTTTAAAGGTTTCTTAAAGACATTTCAAAGTGATAATATTTCCATAAGTCACTGTTATTATTATTTCATTTTTAGCCTCCTTATTTCATAATAGATTAATTCTTTGCATTTTTTAATTTGGTTTCATGATTTGTAGTCGCATTAGATATCCTCTACATTAATATTTATATTAGAGAGTTATTTTATAATAATACTAATGATCTCGTATTATATAACTAATAATAATAACTCTTTTAAGTAAATTATATAAAATATTTTTAAATACATATAATTAAAATAAAATAAATCATAAGTAAAATTTTTAACACGATGAAATAGATAAGTGAAAATAGAATAAACAATTTATTTAAGCTAAAATAATTTTTAAATAAGTACAATAAACCAAATCAATTTATAAATTAAAAAAATATAAAATTAATTATTTTCTAGTGTCTTTAAGATAGATGTATTTAAGATATTTATACTAACTTTTCTTTTTTTATAAAAAGGGGGTAAAAACTTTATTAATGAACTAGAACAATACAGAGAAAAAGTAGGAAGAAGCCCAAAGGGGCCCAGAAACAACAGGAAAAATATCAAGAAATGGTCATACAACATCTCATATCCTTTGTGACCCAACCCTCAAAATCATGAGTAAGATCCTTTGATAAACCATCCCAATCATCCACCAACCAAGTCTCATTCTTCTTTGAAGCCCATTTGGCCAACCCATGAACTAACTTATTCCATTCTCGAGGGATATGAGTAAAGGTGATAGAATCCAAAAAATCTCCAAGCTTGATGATTTGCTTGGCCACCATCGCAACCAACTAACTAACATCATCAAACTAGCATCTATTTATCAAGTCCATGACCACCTAAGAATTTTAATAATAGATAATCTATTTCCAGCCAAGGGAATAATCCCTTCGCAAATCCAAAAGAATGGCCAAGGCCTCCATAAGGTCATTCAAGTGTTGCCCCCTATACTCCGAAAAGAAGAACACAACCACCCTGAAACTCCTATGTGCCTAGGATTACCTCTTGCAGATCCATCCATATTGATTTTCAAGGCTCCAAAGGGAGGAAGCATCCAGTTCCCTCCCTTGAAGATCTTCCCTCTAGAGCACCTTCCACACCTAATCTTGGGCCTTCCAACCTCACCAACAAAAATCCCCAAAGTATGAATCACTCCAGTATCTCCAAGGTCCACTAGGATAGATAGGTCACATTTAGTAGACAAAGTCTTCTATAATTCCCCCAGAATACAAGCCCGCACTTGACCTAGTAGCAACTTCTTATCTAGAAAAATCCTATGGTTGTGTTGTAACAAAATATCCCAACTAATTAGATTGGGCCCAATAGACCATGCTATGTGCAAAAATGAACTCTTTTCTAGGATGGTCCCAATGTTCTGCCAGAACTCATCAAGAGAAGGTGGATTCTTGCATTGCAAATTTGAAGGCCCCCACCAAAAATGCCAAATAGTGTTGATGAAAGGGCACTGAAAGAAAAGATGAGAAAATGTCTCAACATATTTTAGACAAATGAAACACAATAAGGGACGTTGGAAGCCTTGTTTAGAGAGGTTATCCCAAGTCAAACACCTACCATACAACATTAGCCAAGAAAATAAGGTGTATTTTGGCCACAAGAATTTATTCCAAATATTTTTCCACCAAGGAACTTCATCATTGCCTAGGGCTTGCCTATCCTGCACCTAGTATCCTGAAGCAACATTGTACTTCCCCTTGGGACCCAAACCCCAAGCCAACACATCCCTCTCTGGAAGAGAACAACAAGTTCTATCAGCCAAAATAGAGAACAACTCCCTTCTATCTTTCAAAGATCCCCCCCAAGGCCACTCCTACATATCCTTCCACTAGAAGACAATAGATTTCCCCAAAGCCTTAGAAGCCGTCAAAACCATCACTCTACTCTGACCAGCCTACTCAAAAATCCTACATAAATCCCCCAAGTGAGCATGTGAAGAGAGGATAGATGGATAACCATCCCATGAGTTATGCCAAAAAGGAGCATCTAAACCTCTATTGCAGATCCAGAATAGGCATTGCTAAACCAATGTAGCACCCCACTTGAGAGTATTCTAGATCATAGATCCCTTCGCTAGAAGACTAAATTGAGGAACTTCAGCACCATCTACCTTCCCAAGGTACTTGAAAGTAATGATCCTAGCCCAAGGATGATGGTTTTATGAAACCCATCTCTAGTACAACTTAGCAGTCAAAGTGCCCTATGAGTATTCTAGCATAGTATCCCAGCTAGAAGACTACCAATTGAGGAACTTCAGCACCATCTACAATTCCCAAGGTACTTGGGAAGTAATGATCCTAGCCCAAGGATGATGGTTTTATGAAACCCATCTCTAGTACAACTTAGCAGTCAAAGCTTTCCCATTCCATTATGCCCTATGTAATCCCAGAACAACATCCTACTTTGGCTAACAAACAACTTCCCACTCAATTAAACTCTATTTCCTCACAAGGAGATTACCTGATACTTGTAGAGGGTCAAAAGATTTGATGATGTTTGAGAGAATAGACATCATAAAAAACCTATATATAGGAAGGGCCTACACACCGACTTCAGGAGGGTAACTCTACCAACCATAGATAGCCATCTATTTTTCTAATGAAAAACCAGCCCATGAAATTTATCAATCACATCCTACAAAAATGCCAGGGAATTGGGCACACATCTAGAGGGATATCAAGATGGACAAAGGGCAGCTTCCCCGACTGAAACCTTAAGATCCTAGCAATACGATGTTGGATAAGCATGGGGGTATTAACAAAATAAATGCACAACTTAATCTCATTTATAATCTAACCTAAGGAAGCCAAGTAACAATCCAACTGAACCATAGATTATCTGGAATGAGGTTTATAGACTACTCTTGCACTCTTAGGATGTTTCACCTAATAGGAGAGAGATAAACCTCACTAAAAATCAATGTGGTTCACTAAAATAAAGGATTGTATGATGTGATTAAGACTAAATACAATAATGTGAATGCAACTAAATGATGTAATTGATTGATTATGAATGAAAAACTAGTGTAATATGCAATGTTTGAAAACACAATGTGATATGCAAGAATGAAGTAAAAGATGAACAAATGCAAAACAAAATTGAAAGAAGGCTAAATAGAGTGCATCTGGGAAATGAATAATGAATATAGAGTATTATGAATGCTAACAAAAATCAGTGAAAATCACTAGTGGGACTCATACTGATGGTGAATCAATCTTCCTTCTGGCAAAGATTTTTAGAAACTAGTTTCTGATTGTCAAGATCTAGAATCAGACAAAATCTAGTTTCCAACCTTAAGGTGGGACTCATTTGCCACTGATGGTGAATCAGTCCTCTCCCAAAATTCTATGAAATCAGGGACCAATTTTGTAACACTAGATTTAAACTTGTCTTCTTATGGGGTTGATAGAGTCAAATCTATAGAAAATGGATTGTAGGTTGCCTCTAAGCTTGAAATGGGTTGATTTGACTTGAAACACTTTATTGACATTCTTGACCACCTCTCAACATCTAATTGCTTGAAAAATTTGTATAGACGAGTCTGCAAACACACATGCAAATGGGGAAAATTTGTTAAGGGTTAGGTTATAAGGATTTTCCTTGGCCAAATCCCACTTTGGTAATCAAACCCTTAATGAAGAAATGGAATGAAATGAACAAAGAAAGATGAATATTAAATGTGCAAATGTCCTAAACTCACCACAACCTTGTTGAATAAATATGAAGATATATCAATGGCTACTCCAAGATACTTGATTGATGCTTGATTGAATGATGCAAAGTGCTCAAATGCTAATTGAATACTTGATTGAATTAGTGAAAGAATTAGGTTCAAAATATGAAGAAAAACACTTATTTATACACACTTTTTCCTTAGTAACCCGATGATGCCTCATCACAGGCCGACATAAGATAATTTTGAACAAAAACCTGAAAGAAAATTTGAAATATTTTGAATTTTGAGACAAGAGGGACTCATTCGCCACCCATGGCGAATGGGTCCCACCTTGGACTTGAAAGTGGGTGTTGGGAATTAAGTCACATTTAATGTAAGCCTTATGAGGTGCATAAAGGGGAGCAAATAAAAAGCCACCAGAAAGATTGAAATAATGAAGCTGAGCCTAGAAAGCATGAAATCTTGTTTACAATACTTTACAATACTTTAAAATAGGACTTGATAAGGGATGAAAAAGGTTATTTTTAGGTGGTGTAATGAATAGGGAATCTGAAAGAGATTAATAGAAATGTTTTACAACATTTCACGCACAAGATAGTATTTGAATATTTAGGACTTAATGTAAATGTTTAGGCCACATTGCAACATTAAATAAAATAAAAATAGACTAAGGATCATGAGAGAATGACCTAAAAGACCATGAAAATGTCAAAGAGCCATTTTTCTATGGTACACCAATGTCTATCGAGTAGCAGTTGCTTTAGCCACCTTAGCAATACCCATCAAAGCCAAATCGTCCACAAACTAAAGATGACTTGGAGGAGGGAGATAATTTCTCAATTTCCATCCTTGAATGAACCCATCCGAGACTTAGGACTTAATAAACTTTCCCAAGCCCTCAACCATCAGAATAAAAAAATATGGGGATAAGGGATCCCCATGCCGAAGACCTCTAGAGGCACCAAATAGATCAAATGACTCCATATTTATGAGAACAAAAAAGGAGGATTTCATCACATAGCTCATGATCCAATCGATCCACTCCCTACTGAAACCCAAACTTCCTAGGATTCTAATCAAAATACCCCATTTAACTCTGTCATATGCCCTCGCCATGTCTAGCTTTATAAACATGGCCTTTTCCTTTGATGAGGCCATGGAATGAATAGTCATAGTCACAATAACTATTCCATCTAAAATTTATCTACCCATAATGAATCCCCCTTGTTCTTTCGAGATCAACTTAACTAGCCATGGCTTCAGACAATCAATAATTAGCTTTGTAAGAATTTTATAAACCATATTACACAAAGGAATTAGTCAAAAAATATCTAGTGAGTTTGCACCCTGCCACTTTGGGATAAGAGAGAGAAATGTGGAATTTATGTTCCACAACATTTTCTTATTCCTTAAAGACTCCTACACAACCTATAAAAGATCAAGCTTGGTCCCTTCACAAATTTCTTGATAGAACTCTAGCAGGAACTTGTTTGGACCAGGAGCCTTCCCCTTTTTAAACTAAAACACCACCTCCTCCAACTCCTTGAAAGAAATAGGTTTAAGAAGAGAGGAATTCATATCCATAGTCACCAAAAGAGGAATGTAGGCCAATATGGAAGCTTCTTCCTCACAAGTAGGTAGAGTGTCTTCAAAGAAGAGACTCAAGAAAAAGTGAACCGCCTCTCTAGAGATCTCCAAAGAGGAAGAAAGAATAGAAACCTCATGAGAGTGAAGAGAAGAAATAATGTTCCCCTATCTTTGAGCCTTCACCGAATTATGAAATAACAATGTATTCCTATCTCCTTCCTAAAGCCATTCAACATGAACCTTCTATTTCCAAAAGATGTGCTCACAAATCTCTCATTCCTCAAATTCTTTAACCGCACTATCCTATAACCTACTCAAGTATACATCAAGATCCTAATCCTGAATCTGTCTAGTAATAGAATCCATGTGCTCTAGGGAAACACTTTTCTTTTGGAAAACATTACCAAACTAGAACTTGTTCCAATGTTTTAATTTGTACTTCACATATTGGAGCCTCTTCACAAAGGAATACATAGCAGTATGAAAAGTTAGTCGTCCTTTAGTCCACCATCTAAAAACCAGGTAATGAAGACTCTCCTCCCTAAGCCACATAACCTAAAATCTAAAAGTTTGCTTCCTATAATGGCCAACCAGATGGGTAGAGAATTTAATTGACCAATTGTTAGATCCCCACTAGTCCAAAAGTTTGTAGCTTGGCATCCACATGTCACCAACCCAAAAACTAGAAATAAGAAACTTGTCTAATCTTTCAAAAATGGCTCTATCCCCAATTCCAGGTAAACATGCCATTTAAAGGTTTAATATCCATCAGCCACAACCAATTCAAATTTACCCTAAGAAGATCAAAGGAGTGGTACAAACAAGGTACCCCTCCCTCTTCTCCTCGAGAGAGGAAATTGCATTGAAGTCACTTAACATAATCTAGGGAAGGAAGCTATTCAAATATCTTAGAAAGTGAATATGAGGCCACAAGAGGATCTTACTAGGAACATCTATTAAAGCACAAATATTAAAAAGGATGACTCTCTCCACCATCTCCAAAATACTTGCAACAAGAGAGATGGAGAATCTGCTAGAAAACCACCAAATAGGACAGATTCGCTATGGATCCCAAAATCAAGCAACACCTTCAAAGCTCCCCTACACAGTTACACACTAACATAAACATCTATTTAAAATATTAGATGCACTTTGCAACATAGTGTCCATGCATA
>VDFB02178660.1:0-12602 GCA_007258455.2 Sequoia sempervirens
TGCATTCAATCAAGATTCGGTCAAATTAGATGTCGCATTAGGACCATTCATCAATTAATCAAGTGCATTTTCATCCATTCATTTATCAAATAAACCTTATCATTCAACCTTCATCCTGCATTATCCATTTAATTAAATAAATCAAAAAGCCATCATTTTCTGATTTAAATAAATCAGAAAACCAAAGTCCAAAAAGTCAAATCATCTAATCAACATTAAATCAGCCTAATCATCATTAACTTAATCTAATCCTGACCTAATGATAATCCCATCCCACTTGCATTATCTAGATCTAGCCACTTGCACAATAAATCAATTTTATTGATTTATTAAAACCTCATTTTCTCTCAACATGACAAGTCAAACAGGGCATTTATTGCTCTTCTTTCTTGTCCCCCTCTCAAAATTTATTGCAAATTTGAATTCAAAAATTCCCCCTCTTGGGCACTCTTCCCAAATCTTGCATATACATCAACTAATCACATAATGACAAGTGTCCTCCTATCATTGGCTTGTTTTTGATCCCACATTGGTCCCTCTTCAACACTTAGCATTTTGAAAATCTTTAAATAAGTGCTTCATCCTCAAGCAAAATCCTTCACAATCTCCACAATTTCATGCAAGGTCACTCTCTTCATTTGAGATTTGATCTTGTTCATCATCATTCCACCATCTTCATAGCATTTTATCATCTTGAGCTTTTTATCAAGGATTGGGAAAGGGTCACTAGCACATGTGACACCAATCCAATATGAGATAGAGTTGGATTCTTGCTTCTTTGTGCTTTCATTTAGTTTAATTGATATTTTGTTGTTTGGATTGCATTATGAAGCATGATTCAATATTTCATATGGATTCTATATCTATTTTGCTTGATTTAACAATACTCATGCTAGTTTGTTTTTGAGCAAAATGCAGATTTATGGTCTAATGCATTTCATTTCTATTTTCTGTTACTTCATCTTGTTTTCTATTTCATGAAATAGAAATGCTATTAGTAACACTAATTTGAGTTCATCTAAGTCTTTTTTTAAGCAGTGTCTTCTTTTATTTACCTAACATATGTCACTGCTTTCAATTTGAAAAGGTATCTATTTGCCTTAATTCATGCTCGGTTAAAGGCTTCTTTATTTTGGCTGCATGAAATGAAGCTTCTATTTTTCTGCGAAAGATTTGGACTTTAGTCTGGGATGGTCTATGCATTGTGTAGTGAGTGCTGGGATGTTTATTTCAAACAGATTTAAAACATTGATTGTTTTGCTGTAAAAATACAGTCATATAATATCAAGTTTTGTGCTTACCTTTCCTGATTTGCTTAGGAAATATGATTGCTTCCGGTCACTGTTTTTTTCATTGAACGTGACATGTTAATTCCATCTACTTGAAAGTCTCTTTTAAATGGTTAAGCGCAGATTTTGAATTGCTGAGTGAATAATGTCTAGACCCTTTTCATTGAATCCATCCTGTGCATAAACCATTTCTTTGAGCCATTTTGTCAAGAGGTCCACGAGCCTTGTCTATGCGACCATATCTTGCGTAGATGTCTGCCAAAGCAATGTATTGCATTTGCTTAAAAGTTTCTAAAGCCTTTTCAAGTCCATTTGGTGCGTATCATGCAATCATTTCATTCTAAACAATATTTCTTTTGAGGAATCCAGTGAAAAAGTTCACACGCCTTGTGTAAGCTTTTTGCATACATATCTCCCACGGCAGCTGCCATTACAACATCTGTTTGGGCGCGGGCTGGGGGGATGACAACATAGGTTGTGGTGTGCTTTACACCTGCCAATTACATTGTTGTTCACCTTGAGCTGACATTTCTTTCAGGCATTTCTTATAACAGTCGACGTGCCTGTTCTTTGTGTCCACTTGCATATCAATCTTTCGCTGTGCGTGTTCCTCTAAGTTAGCTATAACTGGGGCGGTACAATAAAATGACACTAAACATTTTGAAGGGGAGGATGCTGGTCAAAGGCTAAAAATTTTGGTTTTTGCTTGAAAAGTTCCTCACGCGTTTAATGCTTCTTCCTGCGCGGCATTCCTTAAGATCACATTTCAAAGAAATCTTCGGTCAAACAGCTCACATGTCTTCTCTATGCTTCTGCGGCACTCTGTCACATAGGTCGCACGCCTAGTCTATGCTTCCATATTTCTATCTAACAGTTCACATGTCTTGTACGCCTTGCAGGTTGCATTTGCTTAAAAGTTTCTGAAGCTTTACAACAAATCCATTTTGCGTCCATAGCTTTGAATACGATCCACTCATCTATTGCTAACTACAGTTACTAATGACGTTTTTATCATTTCTTTGGAATGATCTTTCAATGCAGTTCAGCACGCCTTGTCTATGCTTCCGCATCTTGATGTTGTCTATGCTTATAGACTATCACACTGTCTACGCGCTTTGTCTACGCTTATAGACTGTCAGAACAGTTCGCGCGCCTTGTCTATGCTTTCACATTCCTGTCAAACATTTCGAATGCCTTGTCTATTCTTTCATATCTGCACACCTTGTCTCTGCTGTTTCCCATTAGGCCAAAGCTTGTCAGTCAAGGAATATAATGACGACCTGTCTTAATAATCATGTGACCTCCAACTACAATCACGACTTTCATTACTGACCACTTTATTACAAATCAGGTTAGCAGCAGTATACTCTTTACCTATCTCTGCCCTCACGGAATTTACTCTTCACTATTCATTGTACTGATTAAGCTGGCAATTGCTGCGTTATGTTTGACTTGACAGAGATATTTATGAAATCTGACAGAAGGTTATACATTTTGTGTTTGAAAGGAACTCATCTCTGCAGGGCTTCTCTGCGTACAACCTGCCCATAGGCCAACTTATGATGCGCAAATTCCAATGGCCCAATGATGATATCCAAACAACCAATACACTATGTTCTTTTACCTTGAGGCAATCTTTATAGATTTTCATTTATTTGCAAAAGGTCTTCAAGGAGGTGTCCATTTGTCAAATCAATTTATGAGTTGTTGTCACATGTGGTTTCAACAATCTAATTTGATCTTGGTGTCAGACTGAAGTTCAAAAATTTGCTAATCTAAGATTAATTTCATTATCTGGTTTGACCTTTTAACAATCTTGGAACACACGTACTCCAACATAGAAATAAGCATTCATAAATGCTTATAAAAGCTTATGTCCATCGATGGATTAGGTAAAAAGGTTGCCAAGAAAGGATGGGTCATCTTGTCTATTTTTAGAAGTAGAACTAAAAGCCATTGGCTGCATGCTTGTTTCTTTTGATATGAGTTAATATTGTCATGCTTGTTTATTTTAATATCGGTGATTATAGGGGGTCTCTTCAAAAACTGATTTTTAACATTATAACTATTGTCTTTTTCTTCTATAGGTACCAAAAAGCGAACAAGGGCAAGTGAAAGGTACAAACGAAGGAAGAGCAAAAAACGAAAAAAATCAATAAGGAGAAGGCTAGCAAACAAAAACGAAAGGAGGAGGATTTTTGTTTGAAAACACAATGTGTTTTTTAACACTTTAAATGTTTGATCAATACTACTTCACGAAAGGAGGGGAAAGGAGTTTTTTTTTGAAAACACAATGTGTTTTTTAACACTTTAAGTGTTTGATCAACACTACACGAAATTGTTTTCCTTTTCGTTTTAGAACATTAGTTTTCAATTGGGGCTAAAACGAACAAATTTTTTTCATTGCAAAGGACTTAAAACGAACCTTAGAACACACTTACTAGATTTCGTTTTGGGTTAAAAATTGAACAAGCAATCCTCATATTTCATTTGGTGCTTAAAACGAATTCACAATTGCTTTGAAGGGTATAAAACGAACAAGTGTTTGATTTGTGTGATTGTCTTTTGAGTACGTATCCTCTCCCCTTGCGCTTCGTGCGATCTAGGGTGCAAGAGAAACACTCAAAATACATTTTATTGCTTTAAAACACTTCATTTTGGCTTAAAATTGAACATCTTGATAGAGAGAGAGTGTGGTAGGGAATTTCCGCGTGCATTCTCTTTCTTTGTGCCATCAAAGATCGGTCGGTCTAGGATTGTGTCTTTGCTGGCTTTTGTTTATCTTAGAGGGCGCGGGGAAAAGTACTCACGCAAGCGGCGACTCAACGGTAACACTCTGAAGCCAAAATTATTTCAGTAGGGATATAAATAGGGTTTTTGGTTGCTTCATAATCTGTGGTTGGCTCGAACAAGATGGATCGAAGGGGACTCTTGGCGGTATGGGTCAATCTCCATGAGCGGAAAGTCCTTACTGAACCTATGTGTGTTGGGTACTTTAAAATCCTTAATCGTTTTGTTGGTGCAAGAGCGGTCGTTACGGAAGGCGCCCCTGCGGCTTTTTGGTAGAGATGGAAAGCATGCCATGGGAGTTTCATAGGTGTTGGTGCTTGGTGCCCGATATAAGTAGTGTCGTGGAGGGAGCAGGTGGGGTCAAGCATCTAACCATCAGCTAAAAGTAGAAGCGTGGTGAGACTTGTAAAGTGAGACTCAACAAACATTGTCTATCACATCCATAGGGCTTGTAATTATTCTTTGTTTGAAAACACAGTGTGTATTCGAAAATATTTTGCAAACAAACATTCAACATGATTCTCAAAATTTCAAACCCTCTTGAAGACAAATATCATTGACTCGATCCATATGTTACTTGCTTTCCCTGCGGATTCACGTCTGTAGAGGTTCCTAAGCATTGGATTATATCTCAATTTGTCTTCTTGAGTAAACAATAGGAAAACCCTTGCCTTAAGTTCATTGAATTTCCACATAAAATATCTTGTGGGGTTTAAGGAAATTAAGACATTGGACATCTTAGTTTGAAACTTTAATCAAGAGTGTGTTTGTGGTAAAAGGAATACACTAAGCAAAGATAACAAATTGGACCCCACACATGTGCTTGATATCTCTTGGTTATATTGGTCTTTTGATTGCTCTTAGAGAAAAGTGTGTTCTTCAATACCTTGGCCTAGTAAACAAAGTCTCTCTAAGTCTCTTAGGATCATCAAAACTTTCATCTATCTTCCAAACATTCATCAATCCATCTCACCAAAACAACTTTAGATCTTTGCAAACATCATTCTAGACTTGGGTACATCCTTAAACCAAATCAAAGTCAATTGTTTAATTAGGTGTGTGGTAATGCATCCTTTCTCATACATCTAATTGAATTAGCAAACCTTTTGAATAAGTTCATCCTAAAGATAACATCCAACATCTTAGGGTTTACAAGTTCATCATCCACATCAAACAATCAAAATCAAAATCCCTAAGTCTAGCATTGATTCAAAGTTCCTAAACGTTCATCACTCATATCATCCACCTTTCATCCTCCATATCATCATTGGTCCTAAGAATCTTAGAGGTCACTTTCGCAATAAGGTCATAACACAAGAGGAACATGGAATATACACTTGATCCATACATCTTGAGTAATCTAAATCAATTGAATCCTCAAAGCCTTTCATTTCCTATCAATTATCAAAGTCCATGCATAGGATCATTGCCTTCGACAAATATCAATGGTACAAGTGTGAGTATGCCCATGTCAAAGTTTGGAACACATTTCCCAATGATAGATCTAAGTCCAAACCTACAAATCCACCAATCGAATAATCAATGCATGAGCCTTGAAACGAACAATGTCATTCCACCAAATCCCTACAAACCAAATGTGGATGTACCAAGTGCAACTTTTCGAAACATGAATCCTAACTCGGAAAACTTTGGAAAAATGATTCCCAATACCAACAATGTTCATCCTATCATGCCAAATTTGAACATCATCCCAAATCAGAACATTATCCAAAGTCAATTTTCCCATAATCCCATTCAAAAACCGCAAGCATGCATGCCAAAACTACTTGAACACAAGCCAAATCAACTATCTCAAGTGAGTCAAGATCAAAATCAAGAACAAATTTGGCGAGATCAAATTGCGGAACTTTCCAAAATAGTTGAGGCATTGCGCCAAGGGAAATCTCCACCACCATTACCTACATCATTCCTTGGTTTAGGGCTTCCCCCTTTACCTAACACCAATCACGCCATCCAAATCAATCCACCTAACATCAATCAAACCATCACGACAAATCCTTTGAATATACCATCGACATCGCACCAACAGATGGTATCCAATCAAACAACAACATTGATCCCAAATCGAAATACAGTCTCCCAAGGACCTATCACCTCGGTCATTCCAACCATCGCTATCCCTTCAATCATTCCAACCACCACTATCACACCCATCACTTCTCAACCTCTCACTACCATGATCAATCCAAGCATATCTCAAACACTTGTCACTGCATCCAACATGATTTTGAATCCACCACCACCCCCACCACCACCAATTTCCACCACATCAATCCAATACGACGCGACATTACAAGCTGCTTTTCAAAAGGGATTCCAACAATATCTAGCCATGCAACAAGCAACACAAGCTCAACAAGTGCAACAATCCTTTCAAGTTGCCCAAGCCTCTCAAGCTACCCAACCAACACGAGCACAAACACAAAAGATGACAACTATTGAAAACAAGGATCAAGATCAATCCATCATTGAGTACATGTTTACTTCATCCAATGATCAAATTGACATATGTCAAGAGTCACTTTTGAATCACGATCAAAATCCACCAACAAAACTCGAGAATGAGCCAATTCAAGAAATTTCAACATCGTTTGACCCTATGGTCAAAGACATTGGAAATCCCTCCGCCACAATTGTCGAAAACAATGATCAAAACCTCTCCATCAAGGAGCACATTGAGGATGTATCTACACAATCCGATGATCAATTTACCATACATCAAGAGCCACTTTTTAGTGATCTCTTTCAAGGAGTGTTAGGATTATTTGATCCAATTGACATAATGCACAATCAGTTCACCTATGATCATGTTGAAAATGTCTCTACATTGCCTTACGAGTTAGAGGACATATCTCAAGAATTTATTCCAAAGCATAATCTAAATCTTTCACCAAAGTCTAGCAATGGTCCCTTTCAAAACAAGTTGATCCCCTTTGACCGCATGGTTACAGATACTGAAAGAACCCTGAACTCGACACTTGCAGATATTGAACCACTTACCATGTACAATGATGACATCCAAGAACCATTTGTAAGCAATCCATCCTTTGGAACTGACCCATGTCGAGAACTTGATCCAAAGCATGTCAAAAGCAACTCCGAAATTAATCAAGATCAAGAATTTGTATCTTCAAGATACTACAATACTCTAATGAACACTCTCTTATCCATGCAAGATGATCATATCCATGTAGCACATATTCCTCCATCTACCCATGAGATGATTTCTATAGATGGGCACGTAGATGATCTTCATCAAGAACAAGATTGTGTTACACAAAAAGAGAAAATTCTTAACTCCTACAATAAAACGGAGTTGTCAAAATCAAGATCGAATATGTCCCAAACTCAAATTGAGGACATCATGAATAAAGATATCCATCATTATTTGCCCAAGGAAACAAGTCAGATAGAACATCCAGAGTTAGCAGAGCAGCAAATTGAAAGAATGTCACCTACGGTGGTCATCTATCAGAGAACACTTATTGAACAAGAGCTCTTAGAACAGGAGAAATCAAAGCATGAAGGTACTACTTCCACCATATTGGGGGCAACTTCGTCTCAAGCAAACGTCAACATAGGGAGCACAAAGATTCCTTATGATGAAGCTAGTGTCAATACTACAACCAGCCACGCCATGAATCTTCATTCACCCATCACCCCATCCACAAATTGGGACCAACATCAAAGGAAATATTTGAATCAAAGTACGAAGAACGTCATCAAATCAAAAGAAGTTGAGAAGCATAATGGACAAATCAAATACATATGGATACCGAAGAATACAAAGAAAGATTATCCCTATCAAATTCCATCAGTCAAAGAAACTGTGGGGCAAACTAAAAGAGGGAAAGGTATCCATCAAAGATGTCCGCAAAATCAAAAGCAGGCTTTTCAAGCGACGTACAAAGTGTATCAAGCAGTTGGTCCTAATTCCACGCACACTTCGTATCCACCCATCATTGCTCATCTTCCCAAGTTTGGAGAGTCAAAGGTTCCAAACAGTCAACCGATCCATCTTTTATCCCTAAACACACTCCATCCATGCCTCCATGCATGATATCCAATTCTTACATTAACCATGTATTGGCAACAACCCTTCATCATAAGGATTCAGAAGGCAATCTATCGCGATGTGCGCACGGAGACAAAGTCAAATCCGGTATCAACGAAGCAGATCAAGAATCCCAAAAGTTGCATTCAAGTGCACGTATCTTAGCAAAGCAACTCCTTCAAGCAGGATATCGATGGCACATTATGACAGGGGCATCTACATCAGCAACACCTTGTGATTCAGCATGAGCTTAAAATCTTTCGGAAAAAATACAAAAAAATAAAAAAAAAGCAAAAAATCCAAAAAAATCAGAAAAAGGATTGAAAACAGTAAAGAAAAAAATCGTCCTATAGTGAAAACCGCATGGGCGGCGCTTTGGGCAAGACCATGATGAAAACCTGGCAAACAGGCATCATGTGTGGAATCGATCATTTGTGTGCGCCACTTCAGGAGAAAGCATCTCATCCCATCCGTAATAAATCGAGCATTCAATCCATCTCATCCATAATAAATCCATCCATCCATGAACCATTTATCGAATCCATTCGCATATATCTGCATCCATCATCTTAGTTATCTTGATCTTGATACAATTTTGGGGCACGCTTTATGCTTGCTTATGGTAAAACATCTTGACATGGGTCATTTTATTGATCCTATCCTATGTAGCATTATATTGAGCCACGAAGCATTATCCAAATGAGCATTCGTTATCTAAACACCTTATCTTATCGCAAGATAATCCATATCCATCCATCCATACACTTATCTGAGCATCCATCCATTGCATTCCATACGTTGCTAGACACTGGGGGCAGATATTTAAAGCTTGCTTTAGGAGTAAATCTTGATATGTATCCTCCAACTTATGTGGTGATCCGAACATTGGCAAACGTGAAACCAAATTGGTCAGGCATTTGCAATCTAAAATCCGAAGCACTAGCCCATGGCACATTTTGATGAGAACATGTTCCTTATCACACTCCATCTTTTATCAAACATCAATCCAAACAAATGATATCAGTCACATCTAGGTTGCACTTCAAATGTCAACATCACATCATTCGAACATCTTTTGTTCCAAATCAAGCTTTAACAATCCTGATCAATCGAATCCAATCAATCCATCATAATCTTGGGATATCCTTCCTGATCATTGTGTTGCTTAACACTATCCTTGCATTGTTATGCATCCTTAACAATGTTATCCTCATCAATCTTGATCAATCCATCCTTGCATTGTTGTGCATCCTCAACAATGTTATCCTCATCAATCTTGATCAATCCAATCCTTGC
Organism: Sequoia sempervirens; assembly: GCA_007258455.2. Classification (NCBI taxonomy): domain Eukaryota; kingdom Viridiplantae; phylum Streptophyta; class Pinopsida; order Cupressales; family Cupressaceae; genus Sequoia; species Sequoia sempervirens. The sequence continues at coordinate 9,451 of VDFB02178660.1, forward strand.
ATTGTTGTGCATCCTCAACAATGTTATTATCATCATCAATTCATTGATCTGATCAATCAACCTGAGCTTGGTCTTCAACAAAATCCCAAACAGAGATTGATATCGTCACATACATGTCCATATCCTAATCGTCAAAATCATGCGAAAAATCCAAAAACATCCAAAACATATCAAAAATCCAAAAAACACTCAAAAAGCAGAAAACATCAAAAACATTGGAATCCGAACTACGTCGTCTCTGAGCTTAAACGTAGGCAAGGCTCATCTTCGATCAGCCCCCGAGACATCAAAATCCAAAAAACATTCAAAAAACATCAAAATCCAAAAACAGCCTCAAAACATTCCAAAATGTCAAAAACATCCAAATATTTGAAAAATCCACCCGTCCCATTTCGCATACACCCGAAATAATCAATCATCCATAACAAACTGATCATCATCTCCATCCTTTGGCAACGTAAACAGAAACAATCACAACAGTCAGCAAATGCAAGCTTCAATTGTAAAATCAAAAGCAAACAACAAACCTCTAAAACAAAATCAAACTCTTGATCAGTCGTAAACATGTCAGTCAACTTTATATCATTAGCCTATCAATCAACTTATCAAACCATCATCATCCTGTACAATGCATGTCCTAGGATATATCGTTCCGACAATGGGCATCATTTATGGATATCACCTTGGATTCTTATCCTATCAAAACAAATCCCTTTGGCTAGAGGTATGAAGAACATTGGCTTGTTTGTGTACTTGATCTTTTCTTTTGATTTATCTTATTGCGCTCATTCCAAGGACCTCTCGATGATATCCGAACGAAGGATTTAGAGAGATAGGAATGGGGCAATGATCATTATTTTTGTCTGTGTGCTTGTTGGACGTTCTTGTAAAATAACTTGGTGAATACTTGCTTTGTTAGGTATGCCCTAGCAAGGTTTTCGTATGTCAAGTGTGAACAAGAATACTCCTATCTATTTAATGAGTCAAAGTCCATCACACTAAAGTACAACGCCATCCTGGTCCTTCATACCTTGATGCATCGTACTTAGGCGTGTTATCAAAAATAAAGTAAGTGACCCTTTGAAAATCCCAATCCTTGATAAGCAAATCATCCATCTATCATCATCATTTCTCGTCATCATCATCATTTATCATCATCATCATCTCTAATAAAGTCTCGACCAATCATGGACTTGTTGGATCCTCTTGTTATCATCTCATTCCTACACTAACATCATCATCACTAATGCATCCATCATGCATCCATCATGCATCCATCTTGCATCCATAAATCATCGGTATTTTGCATATCATCTCACATGCATATCATCATCATAATATAGATCTGTTAGTCTAAGCATCTACATAAATCATCCGTTGCATAATCATAGCATATCACATCATCAATCTCATCCATCTCATATCATATCATTATTTAAGTTGTTTACAATAATATAGATTTGTTATTCTAAGCATCTTAAAATCATCTCATTTGCATCGTCATCCATAACCACCCATTTTGAACCTCTTTATCATTGAGATCGACCCTCAAATCGAATCTTTTCACTTTCGATCTCGAGGGCAATGTATGCGGTGTACTTCTTTCATTTGGGGCATCAGAAAATAAAATTTTTAAATTTCAATTGCAGCAAAGTTTATTCTTTGAACCAGCGCAACAAGTACATTGCTTCAAGAGGGGCAAAATATTAGACATGCAAAATTTACATTATGCATTCAATCAAGATTAGGTCAAATTAGATGTCGCATTAGGACCATTCATCAATTAATCAAGTGCATTTTCATCCATTCATTTATCAAATAAACCTTATCATTCAACCTTCATCCTGCATTATCCATTTAATTAAATAAATCAAAAAGCCATCATTTTCTTATTTAAATAAATCAGAAACCAAAGTCCAAAAAGTCAAATCATCTAATCAGCATTAAATCAGCCTAATCATCATTAACTTAATCTAATCCTGACCTAATGATAATCCCATCCCACTTGCATTATCTAGATCTATCCACTTGCACAATAAATCAATTTTATTGATTTATTAAAACAATCATTTTCCCTCAACATGACAAGTCAAACAGGGCATTTATTGCTCTTCTTTCTTGTCCCCCTCTCAAAATTTATTGCAAATTTGAATTCAAAAATTCCCCCTCTTGGGCACTCTTCCCAAATCTTGCATATACATCAACTAATCACATAATGACAAGTGTCCTCCTATCATTGGCTTGTTTTTGATCCCACATTGGTCCCTCTTCAACACTTAGCATTTTGAAAATCTTTAAATAAGTGCTTCATCCTCAAGCAAAATCCTTCACAATCTCCACAATTTCATGCAAGGTCACTCTCTTCATTTGAGATTTGATCTTGTTCATCATCATTCCACCATCTTCATAGCATTTTATCATCTTGAGCTTTTTATCAAGGATTGGGAAAGGGTCACTAGCACATGTGACACCAATCCAATATGAGATAGAGTTGGATTCTTGCTTCTTTGTGCTTTCATTTAGTTTAATTGATATTTTGTTGTTTGGATTGCATTATGAAACATGATTCAATATTTCATATGGATTCTATATCTATTTTGCTTGATTTAACAATACTCATGCTAGTTTGTTTTTGAGCAAAATGCAGATTTAGGGTCTACACTAAGTCCCAATTTTGGGTCCCATTCTCGGGCCCGATTCTCAGGACCAATTTTGGGACCCGTTTTTTGAGCCCGATTTTGGGATCCATTTTCGGACCCGGTTTGTAAGGCCCGATCTCGGGTCCCATTTTTGGAGCCCGATTCCGGGACGCATTTTTGGACCCGATTTTCAAAGCCCACTTTTGGAGCCCGACTTTTGGAGGCAAATTCTTCGGATCAATTTGGGCCGATTTTTGGGACCCGATTTCTAAGTCCCAATTTTGGGTCCCATTCTCGGGCCCGATTCTAAGGCCCAATTTTGGGACCCGTTTTTTGAGCCCGATTTTGGGATCCATTTTCGGACCCGATTTGTAAGGCCCGATCTCGGGTCCCATTTTTCGAGCCCGATTCCGGGACGCATTTTCGGACCCGATTTTCAGAGCCCACTTTTGGAGCCCGACTTTTGGAGTCAAATTCTTGGATCCCGATTTTGGGACCCGATTTCTAAGTCCC
>VDFB02178661.1:0-29800 GCA_007258455.2 Sequoia sempervirens
TATTTGTCATACTTTGGGAATTCACAATGTTTGGGAAAGGGAATCATGTGGATAATTTGATCAAATAGATATGGACAAATGTCTTGTATCAAGTATTGTTTTGAGGTTCCCCTTTGCATATCAAGAATTTTTTGTTGAAGGTTCTTCATTTGGTGAGTTAGAGCAACCACTTGTTCAGTTTCTTTTTCAGGCTATTTTGAAAGTGCTTTTAATTGATTAACATAAAAGTCATCAGGAAATTTGGCACCTCGTTTAGCCAACATTAGTAGGTATTTTTCCCCATTCCTTTCAAAAATATTTTCTAAGCATTTGTGGAAATTAGGATCTTGTTCAACATGTTGAATGTCTTCCTTAGTTATTTTTTCACCTTCAGTGTTGTTGATTCCATTGAAAGGATTCTCTTCAGCCTCTACCATGGTGTTTCACATTTCACTGTTTTGGGTTTCAATGTTTTGAGTTTCAATGTTTGGAGTTTCGACACTTTGATTTCCAATGTTTTGCATTTTGATGTTTTACTTTTCAATATTTTGAGTTTCAAGTATTTTTTCCTTGATTTTTTGTTTTTGTAACCTTGTTTGAATAAGCATACAAGTGCTATAGTTTTCATGAAACTTTGATCTAAGCTTGGAAGAGTGCCAAGGATTAGAACTAAGTCAAATAGAATGACAAATTGTAATGAGAATAAGTTCAATTTGACTATATAGCTTCGTTTCGTGATGAAAGGATGACAAATCCTAATGATGAAACTAGGCTTAGGAATCAAAGGTGTGATAAGTTTGATGATTTAGGCACTTTGAGATGTTAGATCTTGGTTTAGGTTGGAGAATTCCACTTATAGAGGTCAATTTTAACAAGTTTAGACTCTTTTGTACCTGAGGAACAATTTTGGACTGAAGAAGATTCTGAATTTTGGCTCAAAATGTGAAACAGGCAATAAGTTTAATTCTTGAGTTTTTCATTTAATGGATGCGCTAAAATAGAGCCCCGATGTGCTAAAATATTTGACAGATGCACTAAAACAGAAGACAGATGTGCCAAAAAATTGCACATATGTGCTATAAGATTTCCTAGATGCGCTAGAATAGAGGGTTGATGCGCTAAACTATGTAGCATATGTGCTATAACAAGGGGTAAACATATTGGAGTATTGTACAAATGCGCTATAAGATTAACTAAATGTGCTATAATAGAAGATGGATGCATTGGGAGATTACACAGATGTGCATAGTAGTCAGATGCACTAAAAGATTGCATGAATGTGCTAGAAAATACAACGAATGCGCTGAACTGGGAAAATGTCATAGTTTTTTGCAAGTTTGTTTGATTTTTGGATTTTCTAGTTAGATACTTGGTTGTTTCAAAGGATGTTTTTTTGAATCAAGGTTTTCACTTTCAATGTATCATGTTTTGTTTGATTTTTTTTTAAAAACACATTGGTAAAACACATAAAACATGTACAACTTAAGGCTCTGTAGGATAATATTTACTGGATTCCTACTTGGATTTTACTCCAACTGTGCCTACTTTTATCAGATGATTAGATGCTTGACCCCATTGGCTCCCCTTCACAAAACTCACTTCTATAGGGCATCCAAGCATCAATACCCATGAATCTCCCATGGCATATTTCTCATCTCTACTAAAAGCCACAAAAATGTGGAATGACTTCAAAGGTTAGACCTTCTGTGCTGGTAAATAGAATAAGGATTTTGGCATTGCTACAACAAAAGGTTCTAGTATAGGCATTCCGTTTGTGGGGGATCATCCATACGACAAGAAACCATTGTTTCCCTTCTTGTTGAAATAATCCTCGTGATACTTGAACTTTCCCCAAGTACCCACATTTATATCCCAGTTAGAAGTTGCTTGGCTTTAGCGTGTTATTGGTTGGGTCGTTCCCTTGGGTGATTAATTTTTCCCACAAGGTAGACCCTCTAAGGATAAAACAATGACCAGCGTATAAAAGTACCTACAAGCAAAAAACACCAATTAGTTCTTGGATTTTTAAGATTTTGTAAATTTAACCAAATGCACTAAAATAGTCATTCAATGCGCTAAACTATCAGTCCAATGCACTAAAAGAACTATCCTATACACTATAAAAACCACTCAATGCACTAAAAGAACAACCCAATGCACTATAACAGATACTGAATGCACTAAAAGAAAGACCAAATGTGCTAAAATACTCCTTGTATGCATTGGAATATTTGTTGGATGTGCCAAAAGAACTATCGTATGTCTCATAACAGACCCCAAATGCCCTGAAAGATTGGTCAAATGCATTGAAACAAAAGTCGTATGCCCTGAAAGATTTGTCGTATGCGTCAAAAGAACTCACGGTCGCGCTAAAATATCATGTCCAACCTGTTCACAAGAACCTTTCTAGAAAATTGTTAGAAATGGGATTGTGCCCCATGATGGGCACCATTTTATGTGTGTGTGAAATTTGGGAGAGTTAGTAAATCAACACAAACACCAATGAGACATATTATAGTAAAGGTTCAAATCAAAGAACTACTTTTAAATGTAGTTAAATAGATCTTTAAAAATGTTTCATTGTCCTCTATTCTTAAGGATTTATTAAACCATATTGGCTCTCAAACTTTGTATGTGCACTATGGTTGTTAAAATGACAACTTGAGAAATGAGATTGCTATTCTAAATGCAAGAAAACTAAGTTCCTACATGAAACTATATGATAGAAGCCATGATAATATGATAATGGAGATATTAACAAAGTGGATAATGATGCTAACTTATGATGCAAATGCTATGATATGAAGCTAGGATGATTCTGCATATGCTCAAATATAAACTATGAATATGATTATCTAAAATGCAACTATAAAGCAAAACATGATATAAAATGCAACTATAAAGCAAAGTATGGTTATAAGTAAACATGATGCTACAATGAAAACTTGTTAGAATGCTAAACAATGCTTTAAGACTCCAAATTCTCCAAAGATAATTCCTGCATGATAACTCTACTCAAATGTGGGATGCCAAATACTATAGCAAAGGGTTGTATTTATAGGCTTTTCCAAGCATCTTGTGATGTGGCAGTGATCGTCAGTCTAGATTCAAACAAGAGGGATGAATGGTGGAGATGGAGAGAATCAAGAAGGTGTTCCCTTGACCAAAGACAACATGCCAAATGGATGGGGGAATCAAGTGTGGGAGAAAAAGACCATGTGTTGAAAGTTTGTTGAAGAAGTGTGTGAGGAATAAGCTATGTGTTTGAAAATCTGTTGAAGATAATTCTAATTTAAAAATTAGAATTATTTAATTTCATGTGACCTTGGTGAGGTGGCATGAAAATTTGTAGACATGTGCTTGAATTCCTAATTTGGGATTAGTGAAACTTAATTAAATAAAACAACCTTCTGAAAATTTGTTTATTTAATTAAATTAGAAGAATATAATTTTAGATTTGGAGAATTAAAGGATATGAACTATATAAATAAATTAAAAATTTATTTATACATAGCTGGAATATTAATTAAATAAGTAGTATTTAATTAATTAAATGTCTTGACCGATTTTAGGTGTATATAATTATGAGTGTATATACTATTGTTGGATGCGAGTGTAGGAAGTGGCTTTAACATGTTGTAGTTTGTTCTGGTTATTTTATTATATATATATTTTTAAAACACATAATTTGAGGACATGCATATCAAGTTGTTGAATATGTTAACACCTACAAAAAAGAACTTAGTGAAGGCCATAACTAATAGGTTAAACTAAGTGTAATCTAGGTCATATGTGTAAAACCAAATGTTGGTGTAACCTTTTAATGTGTTTGAAAATTTAAAAATTAGAGTGTGATAATTTTAATATTTATATGTTGAAATCGTGATAAGAATATGATTAAGTGTTATGAAGTGTTACCATTTCCTTAACAACATTCCTAAGAATTGTTTATGCTAAAGGCATCTTGATCACCATGAACTACCTCTTCTAGGTCAAATGTCAAGTGAGTGAAACCTACTAAGGACTTAGATGAGGATGGTTGGGGTTGGTCTATGGGACTAGTTGGAGGGGATGGTTGTCTATAGGGTAAGGAGAGATTGAATAGGATAGGTGAATAAGGTGGACTTGGTAGGGAGGGGAAACTAGACAAGGAAAGAATATAGATAAATGAATAGGATGAACTATGGCTAATTGTGGTGCTTTGCTTCGGATTGGATCAAGTAAAAAGGATTTTTACTCAATGGTTACAACACACAGGTGAAAAGTAATTATCTATCACTTTTCTTTTTATTAGTTTTGAATTTACTTTGAGTTTGTTTTGAATATTAGTGTACAATAGTTTATAATTTGCATGATATTTTTTCTTAATTATTATTGAATTAAAAAACACATGTATAAATAGATTATTTTTTGAATATTTAAAATATGAAGTTTAGGGCTATAAATTTTAATATCAAGTTCATTTAGAAGTTTAGGGCTACAAATTTGAAGATTAGGTTCATACAAAAGTGTAGGATCTTAAATTTTAGGAATAGGGTCATGAATATGAGAATTAGTCTCAAGTGGGCAATTTTGACCCCATACAAAGCATAATTCATGTTTATGTCCCCCAAATTCCTTTCAATGTAAATTTGATAGCAAAATTATGAACTGAATCAAAGTGTACATGATAACAAAATATTCCTCGCCCTACACAAATTTAATATCTTTTGTTCTTTTAATTCAATTTCAATACATTTTTAACCCTTGTTTAGGCAAATATTTATTTAAGTTATATTAAATTTTAAATTATTTCTTAACATTCAATTAGGTTAAGCATTTCAAGTATGTATTTTCCTACTCTTTCCTTATCATGGAATCTTTTCCCAACTTATGGGATTTGACTTGGGACAGTGTTCAAGTTATTTCAAGATATTTTTTAATGGAAAATATTTATATATATTTATATATATCATATTAATCATTTAACTTTTGAGTTATATAAGGTGTGGCTCCTTTCTTGGTCCTTATCTATCATAATTTATCCTCACCTTTTGCACTTTCATACATTCAACCTTATCCTTTCCCTATTTATAAATATTTCTACACATTTCCCTTTTCATTAGCTCACATTTTCATGCATCTAATCCCTACCTCAAGATTTTAAATTCCCATCCCATATCAATTTTATTATGTTAGAGTGTTCTCTCACATGATGCAAGATTGAATCCTATTTAAAATTTAAAATTTCTAATTACCAACTCCAACTCTTTCCTAATAGCCATTAAAAACCACCTTGGTACACATTTGTGTGATTATTTTTCATGTCATTATTTAAAGGCATTTGTTTTTGCATTTATAAATATCAAGGAACAATTAAGTTTCATTTTATATCATTCACACTACAAGGAACATTCATTCATAGAAATGTTTCACTTTGGAGAATTAAAATAAACTAATATTTGCTTCAAAATGTTTTGAACTAAGAGAAAAATGAATGAACACCTTTTTCACTCTTCCAAATCAGTAGGTAATGGATCCTGATTATCTTCCTAATTTAGAGAATATATTTCAATTATGTTTGAATCCCTGTAAGTGGTGCATAGTTGATTTGAAGCCACCGCTACTCCATTGGGACCTTTGTTGCACAAACAACATTATTTGCTAAATGGCCTACCAATTGACCTCTTGTGTATTATACAAATGCATGCAATAAATAGATCAATATTTTCCCTAATTGACCCTAAATTGCTTTTGTTTTTAGATACATTGGAAATATAATATAGATATAATAAATAACATATAAATAATAATTTTATGTAATATTACAATAATACAATATGATTAAAAAGTACATGCTTGCAAGTTAAAGCTAGCGATGTCATGAAAGATGAACACATGATTAAAAAAGGCAGTCTTCCATTCAATAATGTGCACATTCATGAACATTAGTAATTTATAATCAATGCAAATCATGCATATCTTGGATAGATAGAATTAATCATAATAGTTGGAAGCTCTTCAATGGTCAAACATACAACATTCCATAATCCCTACACTAGATGTCTTAAATACGTATATAATTATTGATTATTAATTGAATAGAAGTATGTTTAGGCCCTCGAATTGAATTCCTCACTAGAATATAAATATTTATTACATTATTTATATACTGTATAATATAATATATCAACATGATACATAATATATAAATTATAAAATTGTAAGATTAACATAAAAAATCCTTACATAGACTATCTCTTAATACATTAAGTGTTTTTTTGTTGTAAAAACTAGTTATAAAAAAAAAAAATTATAAATATTGCAAACACTAAAAATTGTTCGAGGCCTACACTCCTAATTTCTCCATCATTTCCCTTTTTGTCTCTGATAATTAAATAATCTTAATTATTTAATTATTTCCTAAAGTCATAAGTCTCCTATTAATTAAATAATTTTAAATTGGCTACAGGTGGTGATTAATCATACTTGAACATAATCATATCATGCCCTGAAGCATACTACAAGTATATATACATATAAGATTATGTGTATACAAATTGTATATGTAGAAATGTACATGATGTGTTTATATATATGAAATATAACAAAATAGGGTTTCCCAAAATGGAAAGGTAAGTCAAGAAGGTGAGAATAGACCCTATCTTTCTAATTTCATCAGGAGATGAGATCCTCACAATGAATTGATTAACAACCCTTAGGTGAATCAACCCAATGTGAGAATCTTCAGATTTCCTTATGCTTTGAGGATGGGGGTCAAGGTCAAGCAACACTTTTGGGAGAAAAACTCAAAATAGTAAATCAACTCCAAAATGCAATCTAACACTTGGATCTTGTAGATTAAGCATAAAACTCAGAGAAACAATAAAACTTTTGGCAGATTTGGGAAAGGAGAACACTATACACTTGTTATAGAATGTTGTTTTTTCAAGCCTGTCAAGGACTCATTCACCCATGGGAAAATGAGTTTTTGTCTACAGGGCTTTTCAAAATTGATTTTTGGGTCCTTTGCTCCTGTTTCTACATTTCCAAATTCTTCTCGAGTTTCATAGTCGGACAATCAAAAATAAATTCAAGATTTGAGTTTTCATATCTTGACAACAAAGGTGACAACATATACAACTTTTCAATTTTGAACTTTTGAGATATTCAATCCTTCTTCAACCTATGAACTATCAAATTTACAACACACAAAGAGAGGGAAAATATTTGTTTTTGGGTGAATGGGGGTTTTCCTTGGTCAAACCCCATAAACCTTGAATTGAAATAATGATAAAAGAAGGAAATGATGAATGAACATTTGTTTGTTGCAACTCACCAAACCCTTGTAGAAACCTTGGAAATGGAGATCTTGGAAGATCTGTAACTTGCATAAAATGGTTTCAATGGACGTGGATCCTGATGACTTTAGTTGATGCTTGCATGCTTGAACTTAATCTTGAAACCTACATCACAATGTTAGCTCCAAAAACATGCATGAATGAACATAACTTTAACATGATGCTTGAGATATTGAATTTTGCAACAAATGATGAAGAAATCTGCTCTTAATGCTCTTGACAATAATATTTTCTCTTGTGAAATTGCTCTTCAAAACTTCTATTTGATTTGATAAAATAACCTTATATTAATAAACATTTATCCTTAATTTTATAAAATTCAAACATTACAAGAAAACATTTGAAATTTGAATTTAGGATGATATAAAAACCACCAAAACATGTTTTAAAAATGAATTCCGAAGCCTAGGGAAGACCCATTTTCGCATGGGTGAATGGGTCCCAGGACCCTATTCTTGGAACACACATTGCTCAAAGTAAAGTGTTAAGTATTGACATTAATTATTGGCGGGTTTCCCCTTTGAAAAATGTAGTTTATTAGGCTTGTAGATGCAAAATAGGGCTTATTAAGGCATGATTAAATCCATTTTAATTAAGAGGGCACAAACAAGTGTAAAAATGTAAAGGATTACATTTTTCAACACTAAATTAAGGCACTATTAAGTCCATTTTAAATTAGGAGAGCCCAAACAAGTGTGAAAATGTAAAGGGGTACATTTTTCTACACTACATATAGCCCCCACTTTAGTGAGAGATTGATCTTGCATCAAACTCACACTAAAGTAGACAAATACGTGTCAAGAGGGGTCCAAGTGCACAAATGTCAAGGGGGAAGGATGAAAAAGATCAAGGAGGTTGTGCAAGCCCCCAGGGTCCAAGATCTCATACTAAACCAACATAAGCACAAAGGGACACACTAAAGATGTATGATATAAAGCAACAAGACAAGATACACAAACATACAATGCCAAATTTGATGCAAAGAGGAAGGAAAGATGGACTAGCAAGTTGTATTATGCCACCTCCATCCAACACATGGCTCTACAAGAAAGCAAGTTGTGTTATGCTCGGTGGACATGAAAAAAAAAAGGCTCCACAAGCAAGCAAGTTGTGTTATGCTCGGTTGAATTTGGAAAAATACACTCACATGGGCTAATGAAATTTGTCATCCACTAGGTGAGCCCCAAAAAACACTTGGCTAGAAGTGAGAAATTCATGCCAGGTCTATAGGCTCTCATCGTATAATGAGAAAGCCACACCAGGTCTATAGGCTCCCATTGTACTAACCATACCAAAGTTATACCTCCTAATAACTTTGATAAGGTGCCACACAACATGATCAATATGCTCTACTAATGCCACATTAAATTCAACAAAAAATGTAAAAGTATTTTAATGCCAAAATAAAATAATGCCAATGCTAATGTAATGGTCACACTTCCTAGGATATATATGCTACATCACTAAGAGGGGAACATTCAAAAAATGAATGAGGGACAATATGCCCCCCACTTAAATGCCAACATTGTTGGAATAAACAAACAAGCTCTGATACCAATTGTTGGAATAAACGAACAATCTCTAATCCAATTGTTAATCACCAAATCACCAAGATATGATACCAATTGGTGAGATACAAGGCTTTGACTACTACAATATGGAAATCTGAAAATTGTATGCAAATCTGTAAATAACTTTTCTTAATCCTTGAAATACCATGAAGAGATTCAACTTCTTTATGATGCTAAAATCAGCCACTCTAACATGCTTGATAAAACCACCTTAGATGAACTTATAACAGCAATAACATCACCATAAGATAGCAGCAACAAAGAGGCACAAATCAGCAACATAAGAATGCAAGATTTCACAACACAAGGTAGCAATGGAACAAAAGAATAAACTCATAACACAGTGTTTACGTGGAGAAACCCTTGCGGGAAAAAACTCCACCAAGAAGAGAGGCCCAAGTTGTATTATCTTCAAAACAAGATTACAATACATCCACTTCCAATCTCCTCTTGAGTCTTCAATCCTGCAGCACCCTGTTACTCTTGTTACACTCTCTCTCAAACTTCACTCTCAAGTCTCATATTTATACAAAATGAGTACCCACCAAAGGAATTCGTGGGAGATGGATAAAATCCAATATTTCTATCTTGGGATACACCAAAATTATCTTCTTACATATTCCCTTACACTTGTCATAGGCATCTTCCCAATATAGGCGCCTAGAACCAAGAATAAGAACTTACAAGATAATAATAGCTGTCATATGTTGTCATAGAATCTCTTACACCTTATGACAGTTGTAAGTTTTCATAGATGCTCTTACAAACTTATGACATGCGTCATAATAGCCCAAAAATACATTTCCCTAAGATAGGCACCAAGATTCTCCACCTCACCTCATTTACTATTTACCAAGATTCCTTGAGCAGTAAAAGTAACTCTGTAATAAACTATTGGTGAAACTTATTCATCCCTTATGGGTAATTACAAATTAAGAATAATAAATGGAATAAATACAATATTGGGATTTACAAGGTTAATGGCACCTTATCGCAACATACTTGCTATGTTGGTATTTTAAGTAGAAAGAGAGGAAGAGGCGATCCTTGGAAAGAATGCATCCCAAAAACTAGTTATCATTTCCCCTCAATAATAGAGGCAAAGACAACCACAAAGAACTATCATATTACTACCAAGAGAGATATGGTTTCACCTAAAATTGTACCACCGTGAATGGAAATGAGCAAGACACATAAAGCTACTAATGCCACATAGTGATGAGCATTGTGCCAGGATGAAAATTAGTATGATCAATTAGAGGAAATAGGTGCATCAACACAAGGAAGAGCACCACAATCCTTAAGATGTTTAATTTTAATACTCAAAGCCTTAAATTCATTAGTAGAATGACCATGAACTCTATGATCTATGCACAAAGTGAACTTTTGTTGTAAAATTTCTTTCGTGTTTTTGGAGGAAGAGTAATCAAGCAGGCTTTGAGAACTGTGGACAAGATACTCTCTTGATCAAGATCAAGGGACATTTATTTCTCATCAAAATATGTCATACATACAGTAGATGATAAGGCATTAGATGAAAATGGAGATAAAGGTGGTAAACCTAGACCTTTCTTAAAAAAGTGTGGTATAGGCTTCATTTGTTCTCTATAATTTTGCTCCATTTTTCATTATATCCATGTTTAGAAAGGAGTTTCTATGCAAGACCATAACATTCTTGCAACTTAGATGAAGAGGTTTATACTTTTGGGAAGGATTGGATTCTTCACGAGAACACAAATTTCCTTTTTAATTCTCTTAAAATTACGCATCTTCCTCTCATGAGCGATGGGAGTTGAAGAGCCCCCATCACCACCATGGGGAGATGTTTTTGATGTAGCACTAAGTTGAAAAAATGAAACACAAGGTTGTTTTGATTTAGATTGTGAGATTTTGTAATCTCTCATAAAGGAGGGTGTAAAATCTAATGAATCCCAATCATCCCTAAAACACATTTTTGAAGATTGAATCATTTGTATATGACTCTTTGGACTTTGAGTGCGAGATTTTGGACTCTTCTTCAAAATTAGGTGTAAAATATAAAGACCCCAATCATCATTTAAGAGATTTATAAAGGTGAAAGACAATTACATGATTAACATCAACTTGTGTAGGTTCTACTTTGGAATTTGGAATCAAAGTATTAGGGAGTTTGAAGTGTTATGATCATGTTGAGCTTGTGATTTATAGCTTTGTTCATCTGCTTCAACCATGTATATCTTATTGTATTCAAATTTCATCTCACGGTGAAGAGTAGATGGGACTCCTTTCATAGCATGAATCCATGGTTTCCCTAAGAGAAGGTTATATGAAAGAGGTCCTGGAACTATATGGATAGGGGTAGGGAAAACTACAACTCTGACCTCAATAGGTAATGTGATCATTCCTAATGGTTGCCTATTGACAGTGTCAAAGCCACAAATATTAACATCATTGAGTTGAATAAACTTCTTGTCTGGACACACCAATTTTATCTAGGAGATCAATGCTATAGACAATAAGACCTTCTCCATTTTCTATGACAGTGCACCTAACTATAGTTTCATTAATGGTCACCTTTATCATCAAGGTTTCATATTTATTTTGGATCTCAAGCAAGGTTAATTCATGTCAAGGGAATGTGATATCCGAATTTGTCACTTACATACAATCAAAGGAGGTTGCTACATCATTCAATTTCATATATAGTTGGATATAATTCTTCTACAAAATTTCTTGGAGCATCCTATTGTATGTACACCCCAATTGTGTACTTACTATTTACAGATCTATTACACCCCAATTGTGTACTTACTATTTACTATTGCAATGTAAGGTAAATGTGAATGTAATTTGAATTTTGAAGATGAATAAATTGTGCTTGCACTTTGTTATCAATGAATTGTGAATAAATGTTATCTCATTTAAATGATATGTGAAGAAAATCATATACTTGAAATAGATGGTAATTGAATTGATATTCTAACTATGGAGATGTATTATGTGTAATGCATATTTTGTTAACAACTGACTACTGTGGGCATGTGTTAGTGGATGTAGGTATATGTTCATTCCTCCAAACAGAGGGGAAGTATCACTCAAGAGAAGGTCTTGGTCAGGTAACCAGTAACCTAACCTATTTGAGCTTACACACACTCACAGTAGTATGGTTGAGTCAAGTTATTATGTTGGGAGTTGGTAAGTCATCCTTAGTTTGATGTGTCTACATTAGTAAGGGTCTTGATTACTATTGAGTGAATTATTGGATGATGCTTATGTGTTTGGAAGTTTGTGAGTTCTTTCCTTTATTACTATTCTTGTATTGATGAGTTAAACACATGTGGGATGTATGTATATGTATAAATAAGCATGTCAATGATAGACCATTCGCATGAAGGAAAACGTACATGAGGGCACATTGGTAGATGTACCTATGCACACTTATGAACGGGTTGCTTATGTGCATGAAACTATCAAATGGACCTTACACATGTATATGTATATGTATAGATATATCACACACAGGTACCTATCAGTATGATAGTAATTGTGTATGAGTGTGGTGTGCAATCAAATCTGTATATATGTATATATGATATATACACATATCCATATAGATACATGTATCGATACACACGTATGTTTGGTAAATGTACAAATGTATTGATATATGTACACATACGTATATATGTACATAGAGGAATATATATATATATATGTACCCAATCGATGTATTTGTTGTTACTATGAGAATGTTAACTTGGTTGTATTTAGTTGTATATCGAATGTATACATACTTTATTGGCTTAAGATAATTATATATATATTAACATATATATACATATACATACATACATACATACATACATAAATATAGTGCGATATTATGAATTTCTTAATGTTGTAGAAGTCCATTTTGGGAACAATTCAAATGTCACCATTTGAGTATGTGTAGATTGAATTAGTCATAAGCTGTTGTCAAACTTAGATGTCAACCTATAGCTTAATGTGTTAAGTAAAATCTTTATTTGCTGCCACCTGTTTTCCAAGTGGAGTGAGTTGACTTGCATGAATATTTTTGTCAATTTAAATGCCTTTTTTGTAGGTCGTGTAGACTCAGTTCTCCTATATAAATAAAGAGGTAGAGCTCTCGTTTGGGATGCATTCCATTTGCATGCTATTCCATTCTACTCTGCATTTTCTAATCTATAATATTTTTTTGTATTTTGAGTGAGCTTTGAGTATTTTATGAGAGCATTTTCATCATTTGAGAGAAGTATGTTATCAACTTGAGAGAGACATTTATTGAGGAATTGCTTGTAAACTCAAAGCAAAGATAGTTGTTGTTTTGGAAAGCTGTACAACAATTAGTCAATTGGGAAAGTGTATTATAGGCATGAGGATAATCTTCCTAAATTTGTCTTTATTTCTAAATGATTGATTCTTGAGTGTTTAATTGAACTATTGAGATTACTTGCATTAGGGAAATATAGCATTTTATTGGAAAGGAAATAGAAGCTATTTATGTTGTTTTGTGAAGTGCTTGTAATTAATCCATGATAGGAGGAATTGTTTGTCATAGGTATTATTATACTAGATATGATTAAACGAGGGTAGCTTAAGGGTTACTCATAGCTAAGTTATTTGTTTATACTAGATAGCTAGTGGGTTACTCCTGGGAATGTTAGTCCATTGAAGGGAGGGAACTTTTACATATGCTTTATGAGTAGAAACACCCTAGAGTGTGTAAGATAAATGATAGGTTAATTTTGGGGTTAAAAATTTCCCATGGTAGGGATTACCTATGCATAGATTATAGTGGCCTTAAGTCAAAATGAGCTTAATAGTGTAAGTGAATAAATGACCATCACTCAAAGTACTGAGTGAGAACACTTTGGCCAAAGTAGTGTGATTTCCTTTAGCTCCACTATCAGTTCATTATGTCCATGTAGTGCATACTAGCTGTAGATTATAGGGTTACAAGTTCTAGTCATGTAGGGCACAACACTAAACCCAGTGCGGTTCTCGTATGAGGTTACTCCACCAATATCTTTGTCAAAGGGTAGGGTCATATATCATATGATAGATGTGTGGGGGATGACATATGAGTCTGTGGTTGGTGGAAAAGTGCTTGAGTGATGCTTCTCCTCCTTAGCAGGTGAAAAAAGACCAACGTTTTGAAAGGAAGATCCTAGACCATCTATATCTATGACCGAAGGATTAGTATGGGCTTACTACAATTGATCCCTGAGGATATGAAGCATAATTATGCCACTAAATGTCAATCCCAATAAGATCAATCAACAAAACTAAACTAGGAATCCATTAAAATTTAGCATATTAAACTACAAAAGCTTTAGACATACCTATTCTAATTCATTGAGACTTATCCTATTGGGGGAGTGGTGTCGTATTGATGTGGAATGGTAACCATTTCCCAATATGATGGATAAATGAACCTGTTCTGATTGATTCTATTGAGAGAATCGACAAAACTGATGATAGATATGCGATGAAACATGATTTAAAGCTAAATGAACATGATGCAAGCTATTTTAACATGATCTATGCTAAGATGATTGATACAGATGTATGCAAAGCTAATCTAAATAGATTTTAAGCTAAAAAGATTCAAACCCTAATTACCAAATAAGCTAAATGGGTGCATCTATGTTATCATGGAAGCCATTTATGGAAGCTAAGATAATATACAAGTAAATTAAGCTAAAATGATGTAAAATGTCAGTGCAATTGCAAGTGATTTTAACAACATAATTCTAATGTTAAAAGATGGATCCATTTGTCTCCAAATAGTGACCTATTTATTGGAGGACAAATGAGAAATGAAGGGTTGAGATAAAAAAGGTTAATCAATGGTAAAGTTAATTATCTAATTAAGGGGAATTAGATGATATTTATTAAATAAATGATTTAATGAAAAGGGGGAAAGTGAAATGATATTTAATTAAATAACTTAAGGTTATTTAATTAAATAAGAAGACTTAGGGACTTAAATTAAATAATTAGATTTATTCAATTTAATAGGATGAAATGTTAGCATGAAAGGGGGTGAATTAACCTAATTAAATCAATTAGGTTAATAGATGCAAATGACATAATAAATTAAATAGCTAGGCTAATTTACTTAATTAAGCGAAAAGAGGATGGGTTTCAAGATGAAATGATCTTAGTATACTTGATTCGAGTGTATGATATCATTCAAGAAACTTAAGTGTCTACATTTTTCTCCTCTTTGAAGTGAGGTACCTGCTATGTTGGTTAAAAAACTAACACTTTTTTGGATTAAATTGTTGCTTAAATTCACAAGAAATATAAGTTGGTTCCCTACCCCCTCAGAAAATGGGCGAAAAGTTTGATTTTTAGGTTGATTTCTTGAAAAAGGTTAAATGCTACCTTAGGGGTCTGAAAAAGGCTCCAAAATTTTAAAAACATGCCAAAAATGTGAAAAACAATGCAAAATAAGCTTCAATTTGGAAAAATTGGTGAAAAACCCTAGCTACATAGTTAAATTAGGGAAAAAAACCCCAAATTTTTAGGCATAAATAGGTGACGAAGGGTCACTTTCAATTCATTTATGCATTCACACCTTAGAGAATTCTTGCATTTTGAGCTTTGATCTCTTGACGAAATTGTACAATGAGTGCTCCCACGACACATTTTCGACCGGGTTCAAGAGTACCATAGGCCTCTAGGTGTAGGATCACTGGTAGGAAATTTGAAAATTTCCTTGCATTTTTACTTTTAAGCACATTTATTACAATTTTAAATTTAGGTTAGGGCAGCATCGATATATTGCGATGCTTTTTTGAGAATCGACGATGCTATTGTAATGAGAGATGCACTTCACAGTTTGGAATTAGGGTTTCCAGATTTCAAATCGTGGTGTGGGTGTAAATAATGATACACAGTTTGCTTGATTTAGAATTTAGATTTAGGGTTTCCAAATTTTAAATGGCAACACAGATGTGATGAGCAATGCCAGTCATGATATGGAATTTGAATGTATACAATGTCGTTCTTTGGAATTTGTTCCAAACTATACCGATGCTTTTGTAAACAATGAAACTTTTATCATTTGGGGGATAAAAGATCCAAACTTTATCCAATTTTAGAAAAATTTGATGTTGTGAACTTTTTGGGTGTAGGAGCTTATCCAACCTTTGATGTCCCACAAACATCAAACTTTAGTTTTGTCCAGACTTGATTTATTTGAGCTTTGACATGACCACCTTGGGGAGATCGAATTGTGGTACATTGCATATATGTTTGTCAAGCAGACCCATTTGGTGATGATGATAGTGCTATGTGAGCGATGTCATAGTGAGACTTCATCATTCCACTTACCCATCGGTGAGGCGATAGTGACGTTGGAGGATGTATGGCAGATTTTGTGATTTCCCATACATGGAGAGTGGGTTATTTATGACACTAATGTTGGATATGATGCATGTCATGAGTGCCTTGACTAGGACACTTTTATCCTAGTCAACTCACAGATTGACCTAGAGATGTACAAAGGTCACTCGTCAACCTTCAGATTGATCATCGCTACAATGATTTTAAGTTTTGTTGCCCAATATTTCCAAAGTAGGGGATTTAGTCCAAGATGGGGACTGGCATGCCACAAGATGATTTTTCAAAGGACTTAGTATGAATGGGGGCCAATGATGATATCCTCCATTTACCATGATCTATGCATGACTTCGTGTACTAAGATGGTAGAGCTATTGGTACAAGAGTCACTCTTCTACACATAGGGGTGTGGGAGCACATTTTTGTGCTTTGACCTATTGTCCATATGGTAGATGTGGAGCTAGATGATCTAGTCATCTGGAGGTACAAAGGTGCTATCACTCTTCAACACATAGGGTAGCTTGGTATCCTGTATTGGAGGAAAGTGATTGATGATATGATAGTGTTTAGATGGTGGTCATGGCTTCAAATGCCAGCATGGTATGATGATGTACGATAGTTATTCTTTTCTCAACAAAATAGGTACATGTAGAGTTGAGAGCACACTATAATTGAGAGGTATCTTCTTGATAGAGTTACCAAACTATTTGGTGAGAGGTAGGATAGGCCCGATATGCCTATACGACCATTTTTGCTAGATTAGCACGAGAGATGACATGGGGACACATGACCTCATCCCATGAGGTCGTTGAGGGATTTAGATAGTTGGTTGTGAGGCCATGGGCCTATGATCAAAGACAAGAAGATGCATATATGATGCCTACATATGATGCATGGTTTGTTACCCCTCCTAGACTGAAAAATCCATTAGGTATACCTCCACGAGGGAGGCCGAAAGGAAGGGGAGAAGGTAGACGTCGAGGCTAGCCATAGGATGGGTAGGGCAGAGGATAGGGTAGAGTATAGGATGGCTAGGATGGCCAACAATAGGATGGAAAAGCCCTAGGTGCACCCTCACCACCATTGCATCAGTAGCCACCACAACAACCACCCATATAGTAGCATCCAGTATAACAATAGCAAGAAAACAACCACCGTTAAGGCCAGATCCCCATGATTTTTAGATACAACAGTTGCAAGTGGTTACAGATGAGCGAGATCAAGCTTGACAATAGGTTCTAGCAGTCACAACTTAGAGAGACTAGGCTTGACAAAAGAGAGACCATGAGAAGCAGTTGAGGCACACATCAAATGTTCAGTTGGCTTAAGAGGTCGATTGGTAGCAATAGCTAGAGGTAGTATCCCAATAGTAGTCCCAAGAGGCTTAGGAATTAGTCGGTCAGACATTGTCTGTGTAGCTGTATGGTACAATGAGGGAGGAGGTAGCATATTGGAAAACTATGTACTACAAAGATGTCCCTCCTTGCTGCAGGCAGCCTAATTTTGAGCATCGCAACCAGGTTCAACCTAGTACCTCTAATTTAGTTAGGTAACTAGACCAGTGGGGAGATGGGGACAGATCCAATGAGGGATAGACCTCCTCTAACTTTGTAGACACATTTTTTGTATAGCCTGATTATTGATATGGAGATACACTCATAGGCTCATTTTTATAGCATCATGTACATGTACATTTTGATGATATACATACACTAATTTAGATATTGTATCTTGATAGTCACCATTGTTTGATATATATGAGATGATATAGATTCAATATGTGATGTGTTATTTTACTTCATGCTCATGAATTATGTATGGATGCATATGATGTTGATATTATGTGATGCAATATGCGATAATGGATGTAATGCAATGGATGGATGCACATATTTTTTAGTATCTTTTCATGACATGTTATGGGATGGATGCTATGATATGAAAATATTATGCTTATGCAAATGATATGGATGCATTTCTTTTTGTGTACTTTTTAATGCAATTTATGAGATGATGATGTATGCATATGGATGTATGGATAATGTAGATGGTCATGATAGTACAATGTATGTTTATGATATGATAATGATATGTATGCATGTTGATGATTTGTGGATGCAGGATGGATGCATTGATGATGTTTTTGTTGATTGTCATGATACCAAGTTAGTGTGAAGAGTAGACAGAAGAAATGAGATGAATGATTTGACCATTGATTTTGATGATAAAGTCCAACAAGTCCTTGATCCATTGAGACGTTATTAGAGGTGGTGATGAGAGATGATAATGATGATTTTCTCATATCTTGGGATTGGGATTTTCCATCATTCCTTATTGATTGATATAACACATAGATATGATGCATCAAGGTATTAATAACTAGGATGGGGTTGTGTCTAGTGTAATGAAATTTGACTTTGCAAATAGATAGGATAGTTCTTGTTTACACCTTGACATACTAAAATATTGTTGGAATTTATGTTAGAATCTTAGAATATATCAGACCAAAACACAATAGTCAACAATATACTCCAAACAACCTCCCTACACCCAACTAAGCAAGTATGCACCAAGATTATTTTACAAGAATATCCACAAGCACAAAAAATGAAAGATAATGATTGATGCCCCATTCCTTTATCTCTAAATTTTTTTGATAAATATCATTGAGAGGTCCTTGAAATGGGTCATTAAGATAAATCAGAAGAAAAAGATCAAAGACAAATAGTTGAGGTGTTATCTATATCTCTTGCCAGTTTATTTTCAGCTAAGGTGATTTTTGATGTTGATGTCCATTACAAGAAGGATGCATCCTAGAACATGTTGATCAGATGTTTTGATTAGGATAAGGTGTATGATAAGTCATTGATACAACTCCATTGACTCATTTACCCATGATCTAGCCTTTAGATTTTGACACTTGGGTGCTCACTTTACAACCCGCGATACTTGCTTTCTATTTGTGTTACCAAAGGTTGAAGATGACAATTGATTTATTATGGGTGAAGGTTTATTGCAGGTGAAAGCGAAATGGGAGGGATGGTTTTGGATTTTCTAGAATATTTCAATGTTTTTGGTATTTTGAAAATGTTTTGAGGTCATTTTTGATATTTTTGAAAGTTTATGTGGATGTTTTGGTTTTTGATTATTTGAGGTTGTTTAGGGTTTTTCAAGGTTTTTGAATGTCTTTTTGTTTTTCTAATTTTAATTTTTTGGAATTTTTTGAGTTTTCCATTTTTGTTAAATTGGGGTTTTTTGAGATTTTGAATGTTTGGGGTTTTATGAGATTTTGAATGTTTAAGGAGTTTTTGATATTTGAATGTTTAGGGATTTTCTAAGTTTCGACCAAGAACCTAACCTAAAATACTATCCTAGGGGCCTCGGGGGCTTATCAAAGATGAACCTTGCCTACGTTATACACATAGAGACCACATAGTTTGACTAACTTGACTTATCAAGACAATGAGATATGAACACTTGATTGATTGCCAGTTTATTATGACAGACTCCTAAAGAACTGACCTAGGGTGTCTTGGGGGAAAATCAATGATGGCCTTGCCTATGTTCAAGCTTAGAGACTCATAGTTCAATAGGGTTCTATTTATGGATTTTTGATGTTTTGACCTTTTTAAGGATTTTTGATATGTTTTGGATGTTTTGGGATTTTGAGTTTACAATTTTTGAATGTTTTTGGATTTTAGCTATACAGGATTTTGAATGTTTTTAGATTTTGATGAAGTTTTATGAATATTTTTGGGATTTTTGATAAGATTTCCAATAACCTTAAGATATAAAAGAACCTAATATGATCCATAATGAATTTCCCCCAACGTGACGCAATAGACTACCTCGATATAGGCAAGACAAGTTGACATTAGGAATATGCCAAGTAGTACCAAAGGGGATACAATAATTCACAATATCAAGCTATGATAAGGATGCAAGTGGGCGATGGAATAAATAGGATGAATGATGCGATGTGATGGATGGGATGATAGGGATTGATAGGATAAAGAGCCAAAGATAGATGGGTGGGATTTATTTACATGAGGCACCTGTTTGCAAGGTTTTCACCTAGGTACTTGCCCAAATTGCCACTGAAGTGGTTTTCACTAGAGGGTCACGATTGTTTTTCTTTACTTTTTCAATCCTTTTTGTTATTTGTTTAGATTTTGATCATTTATTTATTTATTTTTGGTATTTTTAGATTTACACCCTTCAATACTAGGCATAAATTTTTTTAAGATGCAAGTTGTTGGTTGGTTCCTGCAAGGTTTCACCTTCAAGTGTTGTAAATTGGTATGCTCATGATCCATAGCTTGATATGATGACAAAGGGACCTAACTAGTTAGGCTCAAACTTTTCTTTACTATCCTAATTTTGAAGACATTTCTAATTCTACTTGAGAACAAGAATGCCCACCTGGAAAGGTCGACACTTGATCTTCTTATTAGAGTTCTATTTTAGTAGGTTTTGATATACTTGCAAGTGAGTAAGAGCATCAATACAATGCTCATCCAAGAATTCTAGCTCATTCAACTGAGATGCTTTGTACTCTTCATTAGTGAATAGGTTCTACAATGACACCCGCAGTGACAAAAGCTTGACCTCGATAGGTAGGATGGCTTATGATTCATAGACCAAGGAGAATGAGGTTGTTCCTGTAGGCATGTGGATACTGGTTTGATAGGCACAAAGAGCGAGATTTAACTATAGATGCTAGTCACAACCAACTTCATTTACCATTTTCTTAAGAATTTTGAGAATGGCCTTGTTTGTATCCTTAGCTTGACCATTACCCTAGGGGTAATATGGGGTAGAGAATTGATGTTGGATGTTGAATCTTTGACATAGATCTTTCACATCCTTATTCTTGAAGGGTGTTCCATTGTCTGAAATAAGTGTTTATGGAACACTGTAGTAGTAGATAAGGTAATTGAGGATAAACTTAGTGATTTGCTTCCTTGTTATGTAGGTCATAGGAATGGATTCGACCAACTTGGTAAAGTACTTAGTGGCCATTATGATGAACTTGTGGCCATTTGATGAAGTTGGGGTATTCTTTCCGATTAGGTCAAGCCCACATTGTGAGAAAGGACAAGGTGTGACCATTGGTTGTAATTCCTAAGCTGGAGCATCGATCAAATCTCCATGTTGAAATTGGACACACTTCTGCACATGCTGATGGGCTTCTCTTTCCATGGTTGGCTAGTAATACCTAGTCCTCAATAGTTTCTTAGCTAAAGTCATACCACTAGAATGGGAACCACTTATGCCATCATGTACTTCTATTAAAGTAGTCAAGGCTTCCTCTTGGTTAAGACATCGTAGTAATGTACCCTTGATACTTCAATGGTATAAGGTATCACCTAGGATCACGAATTGGGATGCCTTTTAAACAAAGGTATTTTTAAGATTGGAGGTGATATCAGATGGGAGGGTTACTTTGTGAAAGTATATGAATATATCATGATACCATGGGGATCTAGGACCAACAATGACACACACAAATTCGGATTCAAGGATTTTGAAATTCTATACAAGAAGTTGTTCTACCAAGAATTCACATTGCAGGATGTTTTGCGACATGTCTTTAAACAATGATCCAATTGTCATCATAACATCAACTGCTTGATTGTTTATGTGAGGAATCTACTCAGAAGTTATATCAATGAAAAGGTCCTTGAGATTCTCTACCATCTTCTTATAAGGAGTAAGCTTATCGTCCTTAGTTTGGTAGTCATCATTGACTTGGTTGATAACCAGTTGTGAGTCTCCAGAGACTTTCATCTCTTGTATTTTCCATTGAACCGCTATCCTTAGACCTGTGATTAGGGCTTCATACTCCACAATGCTTTTAGTACATGGAAATGATAGCCTGCATGACTTTGGGATGCAATTGCCTTGAGGGTTGGTAAAAATAATACCCACCCCTAATCCATGTTGGGTGAATGATTCATCAAAGTAAATCTTCCACTAATTTTTTGTATTGACAAGGAACACTGATTCATTAGGGAATTCAGATATCAATGGATTCTCTACATAGATAGGCTCCTCTACTAGTTGGTCTACGATCACTTGTCCTTTGATTACCTTGCGCTCCATATACTATATGTCAAATTAAATCAAGGTCATTACCCATTTGTCCATTCGTCCAATGAGAGTTGCTTTAGATATTAGGTATTTCAATAGGTTGATCTTTGCTATAAGCTTGATTTTATGTGATAGTGCTATGTAGTGTCTAAATTTTCGTGAAGCAGAAGCCACTGCTAATCATGCTTTCTCAATGGATGAATAGTTCATTTCATAACCCACTAAAGTTCTACTGATATAATAGATAGCTCTTTCCTTTCTATTTTTATCATGTTGAGCTAGGAGAGCACCCAGTGTTGCTGATGTTGTTGAGATATATAGGATCAATGGTTTGATTAGTATCGGTGGCATGAACATTGGAGGTGTCAATAGGTAGTCATTGATCTACTGGAAAGCTTTATCACACTTCTCATCCCACTTGTAAGTTATTCCTTTATGGAGAAGATGTGAAAAATGGTGGAGTTTATCTGATAGTTGTGCTATGAACCTTCTAATGGACTGCAATCTTCCTTGTAACCCTCTCATCTTCTTCAATGTTTGTGATGGTTCCATGTATAGGATGGATTTTACCTTTGTTGGATCAATTTCTATCCCACTTTGTGAGATGATATAGCCAAGAAGTTTCCCTGCTGTAACCCCGAAGATGCACTTTTTGGATTAAGTTGTACCTTATACTCTTCAAGTTTGTCGAAGATGGGCCCCAAGACTTGCATGTGCTCACTCATTTTCTTTGAATTTGACTATTTTTTAGATCATGCCATGAAAGATGAGCATCATTTCTCTTTGATAGGTTGCTACTGTGTTCTTTAGCACAAATGGCATCATGTTCTAGCAATATGTCCCCCATGGACAAGTGAATGTAGTTTTGTGTTGATCCTCCTTGGTGGTCATGATTTGATTATAGCCTGAAAAACCATCCATGAGTGATAACATTTCATGCCTTGCTATTAAGTCCACATTGACTTGAGGTCAATGTTAGGAAGAGGGAAATTATCCTTTAGGCATGCCTTGTTTAAGTCTCTGAAATCTGTGCAAATTTTGATGCCCCTAGTGGGTTTGGAAACTAGTACTAGGTTGAAAACCCACTCAAGATAATCTATCAATTAGATGAATCCAATGTCAAGAAGCTTTTATAACTCAAGTTTCACCAAAAGTGCTATTTGAGAGTGCATTTTCCTTAATTTCTACTTCACTAGTTTAGCTTCAAGATAGATAGCTAAATGATGCACAACTACTTCTAGATCAAGCCCTAACATATCTTTGTATGCATAGGTAAAGTTAGCTCTTCACTCTTTTAGGAACACTAATAGGTTCTTCTATTCCTCATCCAACAAGAATTCAACATAGAAGGTGATCTTTGGTGCCTCTTCTATTCCCACATTGACTGGGATGAATCTTTCTGCTAGAACTGTTGACTTCTCTAGATGCATTGCACTAAGGGGGAGATTGAATCCCTCATCCTTGGGAACCTCAAAGAGGTTTTCACCCTTAGATGTGTCCTTTCTTTTTACTATTTTAGGATCAAAAGGTGCCACAATGTGGCTTTCACTCAAAGATCCTCATGTTAGTTGCAATTTGTCCATTTTGCAACTGAAGGATTCAATTGTCTCCCCATAGTACACCCCTAGCTCTATGTCAAAATCAGATTTTTGATCTTCCCATGGTAGGTTGTCATGGATTCCAATGAATTCTAAGATTGCTTCATCATTTTTGAATAAATCTAGATTGGACGGTCCTTGTTGGTCTAGGTCAATGATTTGTGGGTATACTAGGCATATTTCAGTCAGTTGATTCCTTAGGGTGAAGGATGTTGTGGATATCATGAAAAGAAAGTTATTCTCAAATAAGTCGGTAACATCCAAGGGGAAGTGATCTAAGGTCATATAACATGATGTTGGTAACCAAGAGGAAGCCTCAACACATTTAGTGGAAGTCCTTTGCCAATAAGCGTAACCTTTCTAGTAATACAACCTAGGCCAAGATTCTTTAGGCATTTCTTAGGAACGATGGGTTCTAGCAAACCATTATCATTTTTTCCTAGTTTCTCATTCTTGTTATAGCTGCATCCCTTCATTAGCTACAAGACTTTATTTTCATCTTCCATGGGAAGAACAAGCATAGGTCATTTGTCCTGATAGAGGAGTTTAGAGACATCCTCTTCATTAACATTTTCTTGGTTCAAATCCCCTCACTTGGTGAAGATAGTAGCCGCCATCTTGATAGTTTCAGAGAATTTTTTGGTGCTAGGTGTGGGTTTCCCATGAGATTTGGGAGAAAAAGGTAGCTCTCCCAACACAAAAGTATCCTTCGTTAGCTTATAATATAGTTTACACAACCATAATCTTGGATCATTGCTTCGATGTTGGGTATGTTTTGCACAATAGGTTTTTTCATTTCTGAGGTAGGTGCAAGGGATGATGGGTCAAAAAATGAGGTAGAAGGTGTAGGAACTTCATCATTCTTGTGTATTTGGGGGATCCTATAGAACTTGGCCTCAAGATTCTTGCAATAGTAAAAAGGCTCAATATCTCAATGGATGGTAACTTCTTTGCCCTCAAAAGGAAACTTTACACATTGATGGTAGGTTGAAGCTACAACTTTTAGGGCAAGGATCTAGTGTTAGCCAAGTAGGATTTTATAGGGAAGATCAAAGTCTAACACTTTCCATGTAGTTTCTATAATGATGGGTCCCACTTAGATGGGTAGTGCAATGATTCCTTGTAACACCCGCTCTTGGTTGTCATATGCTTTGATGGTGGTACTCTTTTCTTTCTTAATAGCATCTTTTGAATAGCCCAAGTTTTTGATCAACTGAAGGGTGCAAATGCTCAAAGCAACACTTCCATCTACTAAGACTCTGTTAAACTTGTTCTTATGAACAATGACCTCAAGGTGTAAAGCACGATTATGAGATGGTTGCAATGGTAGGTCTTGTTCCGAGAAGGTGATAAGATGATCAGTGATATGTCCTACCATAGCTTGAAACTATTTTGTATCAATATTCTCGGGGATGAAAGATGAAGAAAAAGTGTTCTCTAGGATTTCCCTATGTGTGAGGGATATCCTTAATAGTTCTAAGATAGAAATCTGTGCAGGGGTTTTCTTAAGCTAATCTAGGATATTGTACTTGCTAGGATTTGATGTTGGAAAAGTAGGTTGTGCCCTAGATTGATATGGGACTCTTTGGATGGTGATTTTTCCATGTTGTGTGGTGACTATACACTTTTTAGTAGGCCCTTTTATGGCAATGATGGTGATGATACTATCATAGGAAGCGATCGCATTGGAATAGGTATGCTACACGTTTGTGTAATCCTTAGCTTTTCCAGTGTTGTTTCCTTTGCTATGGTCTAGCATAGGGTTCTTGTATATCTTAATATCCTAATTACTGGCTGGTACTTCAACACAAATGGCTTTTCTCTCTATGAGATCTTGGATAATATTTTTGAGCCTCATACAGTTTGCTATTTTGTGCCCTTTGATTTTGTGAAAGTCACAAAGATCGTTCTCATTGTACCAAGGTGGTTTATCTTGTGGTTCTTGGTAGTTTTCAAAATTAGGAAGTGTTATTAGGTTTGAATCTACCAATTTCTTCATGATAGTCTCAATGGGTACTAACAACTGTGTGTACTTGTGTTTCGAATAGTTTTTTCTCTTAGGTGTTTGCCATTGTTGTGTGTCGGTGTTGTTGAACTAATTGTTTTGTGGTGGGGTTGTATTTTGCACAATTGGTTGAACATTAGCTATTTGATTGTTATTTAACCTGGGAGAACTTAGGACCACCTTAGCATCTACCACACCATCATTTGTTATGTTCTTGTTCTTAGAATAGACACGAGGCTTTCCATTTGAACTCGTTGATGGGCGATTGTGTTTGTAGGCTTGAGTATTTCCCTGTGTGATTAGAGCTCTCTCGATGTTAAGGGCTCTAGGGACAAGCTTGTCATCAGATGTTATGCACTGCACTTTCAAGTGGAAGGATAGATCTAGATCTAGATTTACTATGATGATCCCCACTTGTTGTTCATCGGGAATTTTCCACTTGCTCTTACTAGCTCTTTGTCTCCATTGTTGCAAGAAATTGGCAAAATATTCTCCTTTGTTTTGTTTGAGAGTGTACAACTCTTCTAATCTCACATCCATGTCAAGACTAAAGGAGAAGTGATCTATGAATTTTTCAATGATTTCTTTGAAGATTTTAATACCTGGAGGCAATTGAGAAAACCAATCCATGGTAGGACCTATTAAACTTCATGGGAAGAGGCACACCAAATAGGAATCATTATAAGTGACCTCCATACACATGATGTTAAATTATTTGACATGGTCCACATGAATTCCTATCCCTTTGTATTTGTGAATTTGGGGATTTCAAAATTAGGAGGGAATGGTACCATTGTGATGTTTCAGTTAAATGGATATGGACATAAGTTATGTGTATGGGGCATCTTCATCTTTCCCATCCAAATATCTTGCATTTCTTGTGATAATACCTTAAGTTGTGATGCTAGATCGTTTTGTAGGTTTGGTGGAGGAACATGTTATCAACAAGGATTGCACCCTATTCAAGTTAGACTCAACTATCCTATGTAACATGGAAACATTCCCAAGCTGTGGGTGGCTTATAGCGAGAAAGAATCTCCAAAGAGTGTTGGTTCCCCTGGTAAATCACCTAAAACTACTAACTTTTCTGAGGAAAGGGATAGAAGGACACTGAAATGGAAATTCTAAAAACTATAGAGGTGATGCACCAATAACTTATAAACTTAACCACTATGTGATGTGAAATAATGTCAACTATTAAAATCAATAACACCTTAATAAAACATTATATCAAAGAATCTAAGAGAGTAAAACACTTCAAATCAAATAGATTCTTCAAAATTGTCTCATCATCCTCTATCTCCAAGGATTTATTTAACTCTACTTGCTCTCAGATTGTGTAAGAAAAATCCCAGTAGAATGACAACTTAGAGAATGAGTAAATATGTAAAAGTGCAAGAAACTAAGTTCCTATGCTAAATGGTTGTGGAATGAAGTAGTAGAAATGAAACTAATGGATATGATAATGCTCAGATAATGAAACTAGAATGTTGTGCTAAGATTCTTGATTGCTTGACTATAATTCTCACAATATGCAAATAGTTCTCTCTTTTGAAAGAGCCAAGAGGTCTTATTTATAGATTTTTGGAGGCAAATGCTTAGTTGCCAAAGATCAACAATTGAGATTTAGTCTAGATAAATTGACGGTGAGAGATGAATTTGTTGGAGAAGATAATGGAGAAAGGATAAAGAATTCTTCCAAGAGACTAAGAAGAAGAGGAAGACAATTCCAAATTGGTTGAATAGATAAAGCACATTTAAATCAAAATTGAAGTTTTCAATTTTTGTTGAGAAATAGCTGTAGACATGTGCTCAATTAATTTTTTCAATTTTGGAAAGAATTAGAAATTTTCAATTTTGAATTGGAGGAAATTGGAATATTAAATAAAAAAAATATTTGAAACTTGTTTATTTAATAAAAGAGAAAAATGACAATTAAATAAACTTTGTGAATTAATTGATTTAATTAAGAGGAAAATGATAATTAAATAAACTTTATGATTTGATTTATTTAATTAAGAGAAAAATAATAATTAAATAAAATTTATGATTTAATTTATTTAATTAAGAGGGAAAATGATAAATAATTAAATAATACAAATTATTGCAATTGATTATTTAATTAAAATGAAAGAATTAGAAGAATGTGATGAAAATAGAAGAATTAGAATAATGAACTATATAAATAAATATTTCCATTTATTTAATAGTAGATGAATTCAAAGGTTAATTAATCAAATAAATGTATTTAATTAATCAAATTTATCTAGACCATTTTTAGGTGTATACATTTCACCCCTCTTTGAAGTGATGAGTTTTACGCATTGATTCAAAGAATTAAAAAGTTTTGCCCCATATGTGAATTTTGGAAAACCAACACTTGTATGCCCCCTCGGGTGATGAATCGGATAAAATTTTGAATTTTTCAGATTTTTTGGAAATTTTGATATTTTTGAAAATTTTATTGATATATTGTTTGATTCATTAGCCAATAAAATGATTTTATGGAAAATTCCATTAAAAAATTGGTATGAAGATGAAGAACTTTGATTTTTCCCCATGGATAGAACAATATCATAAAATTATCCTCGATTCATCTTAAATAGGTAAAAAGTAACTTTTTGAAAATGATTTTTACATTATTACCTTAGTGAAATTGGAGATCTGAGAGTGAGAAAACATGGCACTTCCCATCCATGAGCACATATTTGAGTGGATTCCACAACACCAGCACCCGACACATTATGGACCCCCAATACATATTGCGTAAACCCCCTTGCGATTTGATTGGTCAAGATGTAATTTTTTTTGGCACATTTTACTTGTTTTCACATGTATTTCCATAAAGTAGTGCATTTGATTAATTTTTTAGCGCATATGATGAAAACCATAGCACATATGATTTTGCAGTGCATATGATAATTTTCATAGCACATTTGATGAGTTTGGTAGCGCATATGATGATTTAAGTAGCACATATGATTGCATAGCACATATGATGATTTTCATAGCACATTTGATAAGTTTGGTAGTGCATATGATGATGTTAAGCCCGTTTGCCTAGCTTTCTCCTCGATTGATGATGTTTGTCGATTGATTCAACATGTGATAGTGAATTTTTGCTGTTTGATTGATGATAAATGATAGGATGAGTGATCAAGTGACCTCATCATGAAAGAGCCACATTGATAGGATAACTAATAAATTTTTTCTCATGATGAAAGAGAAAAAAAATAGTAGGATAACTAATAAATTTGTCCTCATGATTGATGAGAAAAAAAATAGTAGGATAACTGATAAATTTTTCCTCATGATGAATGCAAAAAAAAATAGTTAGATAGAATGGATTGATTGGATCAAAAACACTAATTTGATATGTTTCAAATTGATAGGAGAGATTAAAGATTATTTAGGTGCGGGAATTATCTTGAAGACCTAGAGCTTGATCCCACTTCTTGTTCAAGCAAATAGGGATGTTATTGATGTGTGTGGGTTGAGTTCATTACTAGAGATTCAAAGATTAGTCTTACTTGGGGTTTTGTTGATTATGCTGAGAGAGGTGTACGATTGATATAAACACCTTCCACTTAGCTACAAGGGAGATGATGATTACTCCTGAGGATGTCTATTTGATTCTTTAGATTCCAATGATGGGAGAGATAGTGACATATGACACTAGAGAGTAGGGGGCATTGATGCCTTGAGAATATTTTTCATAGATGATCATATTTCAAGATATGAGATTCCATGGGCCAAGATGGCTGAGATGTACTTGCTCTTGCCTTTTGTATTAGCAGGATTCATTGGCAGTTTCTTATGTCCCGACTGTACGTCGAAGGGACAAGTAGTTGGATGGGGTCAAGT
>VDFB02178662.1:0-27659 GCA_007258455.2 Sequoia sempervirens
CCTTGAAATCTAATTTTCTTGTCTTCACCCTATGTATTGTGAGAATGGGTAAGTCAAGTGTTTCTATTCAACCAACTAGGAGGTCCAAGAGACTTAGTGTGTTCAAATTCCAAGAGGATATATCTGTGGCTAAGCAAGAAATACATGGAAGTTCTACAACACCAAAGGGCAAGAGAAATTCCCATGGAAAAAATAAGAAGACTATTGTCAAGAGAACATAAAATTTGAGAAGCAGAACCATTTCAAAAGAATTGGTCAAGTTTAAAGGGAAGGAATCAGTTGAGCATGTGAAGAAAGCAAAGAAGAGAAAAAAGTATCGTAAGGCCTATCTAAGGAGACACAATTCTCCCATTGAAGTTTTAGATAGCCCTTCAGATGGTGGAGGTGATATTGTCCCAGAGTATGTCCATTATCTTCTTTCCCTGGTGTTGTATGAAGACTCTAACGAGCGAGGAGTGATGGTTCCTCCTGTTTCATCACAAACAAGGCATGGGTGAGCATAGTATGATTCTAACAACTTAGAGTAGTGTATTCGCCTTGTTTTTATTTTTGATGACACCATCACCACTACATGAGATTCGTCCTCTTCATCATATCTATGGATTTTTGTCTTTAATGCTGATGTGGAAATATTTTTCGCTAGTGTGAGGTACAAGTGTTAGACTCCTTAACTTCAATGACAAATATGCCTTTTCTAGGTAGTATATAAGTTTTTTCTTTGGCTACTAATGGAGAATATTCTTTGGTCAACAAGGACAAGGTATTTTGGCACTACTGCTAGAATGAACTATGCATTTTGGAAGGTTGGCCTATTTGCTTCAACTAAATTACATGGAGTTTTTTTCTTTTTCTCTCTCATGCTTTCAAATGATTAAGTGTAACCATCTTGGAGGTTTCTAAACCTGAAATGAAATGTGTGTAAAATGAAATTTAATTGTAATTCATCTTATTTCTTGTTGCTCCCTTATTCTATAAAAAGGATTTCAAGGCTAATAACAAGGGGTTCAAGTTTTGACTCTCAGATTGGTCTAAGAGGGAAAACTAAGCTCATAAAAGAGAAAAATGTAAATCAATGCACAAATGAATAGTATAGTAAGGATTCTAGGGTGTGAGTAAATTTATAGTACATATCAAATAGTTTTACTATAGTAGCAGTTTATAAATCAAATGATACATCCTAAACATATTCTCTCCTATGTAATTTTCTTATTATAAATGAAATGGTTAATGATCCTTTCGTTTATCTTTAGTTGTTTTAATTGAATGCTTGATTTCATTTTTTCTTTAATTCAAAAAATTGATTAAATGCTAAACTGAGGTCACAAATTTGTAAGGAAAGAGCATATGATTGATAAGTAGTTATGTATTAGGTATAGCAAGCTGAATAATATAATGTAGTATATCAATAGTCTATTATTACTGGTTCAAATTGCTAAAGTATTACTAGTTATTATGAGTTTGACTCCATTACCTTATGACAAGGCATTGGTCTTTTCCTTTGGTTATCTTCAAAATAAATGAATTAGTCATACACTTGACTACTTGGGCTTGAAATAAGAACAAAAATCATCTAAATAAATTTCAATTACAATGTACCAATCTGAAGTACCATCTTATTCCTTGCAGTAGATAGTAATTTGTTTAGAGGTCAACCAAATCTTTAATGAATGTTGTCTATTTGCATCCATGGGAATCTATCTATGTGCAGAAGTGTTCTTGATCAAATTAATATCATGTGAACACATTCTGGATCACCCTCCTAGGTTTCATAGAGCCTGAAGTAAAGAAGTAAGGGAAAAATCCTTATGTGTTGGCCAATCCTTACCCTTGCTAATAAAATTTGAATTCTGGCAGATTCATAGGTAAATGGTAATATTAAGTTTGGTTCATAAAAAATAACCAACACCTTCTTTTTAAACTTGACCAATTCTTCTTAAGCAACCTTGCTCCTCAAATTATAGGTGCTCTTGACACCACCCTTCTTATTTTTTCCATGGGAACTCCTCTTTCCCTTTGGTGTTACAAGAGCTCCAGGTATTTCAAGTTCAACTTCAGATATGTCCTCTAGAAATTCAAGCACACTAAGTCTCTTGGACCTCCTAATTGGTTGGACAGACACACCTGACTTACTCATTCTTACATTACATAGGGTAAGGACTAGAAAATCATAATTACTAGAAGACTCACTGGCCTAAGGTCTTGAAATGAATTTGCAGGAAAGAAAACCCTCAAACCCAGACAATTCCTACTAGCCCCAGTGACAATTACAGATAATCAAAATTCTCACTATCCCATAAATATGAAAATCTCAAGCCAAATAATGCATGATTCAAACAAATATCATGTGAAAATCAACTTACCTAGGATAAGTACTTCAACACCTCTGCAATTAAAAGCATAAGACTCACAAGTGATTAGTGACAAAAAGGGAGTCATCGATAACACACAGAACACATGTACCACACATTGCTAACACAACACTCAAGATTCATAACCTATTCGTCATACACGAAACAAAATAAATACTGTTTATTAGACATTGCTAATGTAATTTAACATTCATAAAGCTATCTGTGATGAGCGATGAAAAAAATGGTAGGTGGGACTTAAGTGAAATAATTTGCATGTGCTCATAAGCTGTATTGAGAAAGGGGACCACCTAATACAACTTATAAAAAGGCCTCAAAGAACTTAAACCATGTTATTTCAAAGGATGTGAAGGTCAAATAAGTTCAATCGATCAACCTTATATAAAATAAAAATATTTCTCACCTAGTCACAAAGGACCAGTAATTTCACAAGCTTCAATGGCCCAAGATGTTTTAACATGACCGGGGACGGGAAATAGAAGGTCAAAAATGGATCATAACATTAACAAGGGCTAAGACTTAATGGTTTTTAGGAGAGATCTTGAAAAAAAAATCCCAAGGAAATAACAATGGGAAAAACCCTAAGTCTAGATACTTGAAACTGGCTGAATTTTGTAGAGTTTAGAAATGGAACCAAAATTTTTAGGGGTTCAATCAGAATCATTCTACCACTATTATATGCATTCATCATTTGACTTCTACATTCACTTGCTTTAGGACCAAATTTCTTACATGTAAAGCACTGACTAGTAAAGGATGGAACATTATGGTACATTTTTCTCCTACATTTCATTGTAAAATGTCCAAATTTATTGCAAGAATAAACAAAACCCATTGAAAGATTGGTACCTTTGAGAATTTGGCTGTTTGATAGAATGTCATATAGCATTGTTTCTTTGATTCCAAATCTTACCATTGTTCTTCTAGTCTTTAGTCTTCCCTAGTTCATTGATCTTATTTTGAGCTTTCACCTTTTTCAAGTCCCAAACCACCTTTGTCTTTGGATGCTTTTGTCCTGCAATCAACTCATCAAGCATTGTAGAACTTATCTTGAATTTACCTTCATGACTTCTTTCTTTATCAAGCTTTGATCTCTGATTTATCACTTTTTGTTTAGGCCTCGTGCATTCATCAAATTTTCTTTTCACCATTGTATTTAGACATTCCTCAACTCTTTTCTTTTCTTCAACTTGCACTTTTAGTCCAGTGATGGATTTATTTGCTTGTTTCAATTAATCACTAACTTCTTTATGCCTTTCTCTGAACTTCTTTTTTTTCTCTCTCAATTTTTTGATGCATTTGTTTGCTTCTTTAACATTTTCCTTCAAAAATCTATTTTCACCTTTAACTTTGTCAAGGTCTTCAAGAAAAACCTTTAGTTCTCCATGTTTCTCAAGAATGAAATATTCTTCTATGAATCCAATAACAGGGATCTCTTTTGGAGGAATAGGAAACTTTTTATCATCCATTTGTTCAATCTTCAAGACCTTCCCAAACTGGTTAAGCTCCTTCCTAGGAGCCAAGCCCTAATACCAACTGTTGAAAAATAAAAATACTGAGAGGGGGAGTGAATCAATATTCTATAAAACCATTCTAACATTAGACATCCAATTACCAAAGCATATTTAGCTATAGTAAGGAAAGAAAACATAAAAACATCCACAACATCATATAACACATGAAGACTAGGATTTTTATGTGGAAAACCCAAAATGGGAAAAACCACGGTGAGGGTTACCTCACAATATATTAAAAATAGTTATAGTATATTACATTGAACCAACAATTTTTGGTGCTCTATGTACTTCTCTTCCACTCTTAGGGCTTTTCACCTAAAAGGAGAGAGATAGACCCCAAAAATTGTGATGGTTCACTCAAACTAAGGAATGTATGATGTAATTATGACAAAATGAAATGATCTAAATGCAAATAATTTATAAAATTGACTGATTATGAATGCAAAACTAATGAAATGTGTAATTCTTGAAAACATAGTGTGATATGCAGAAATGAACTAAAAACATAAACAAATGCAAACAGAATTGGATGAGATTGAACAGAGTGCACCTGGAAGTTGAATAATAATCCTAGAAGGTTCCAAAAACTAGCAAAAATCATTGTTGATAACCAGTGGGATTCATTCGCCATTGATGGTGAATCAGTCCTCTTATTGGTAAACTATCCTGAAACTAGTTTCCGACTGAGAACTGAATTTTGAAAAAATCAACTTTTCCAACCTAAAGGTCAGACTCATTCGCCACTGATGGTGAATCAATCCTTTTCCAAAAATATGCAAATTTAGGAGTGAATTTTGTTGGTCCAAATTTGCACTTGTCTTCTTGTCGGGTTGACAAAGTCAAATATGCAAAAAGCAAGCTGAATGTTGTCTCCAAGCTTGAATTAGGATTTGGTTGACTTGAAACACTTTGATGACTTGTTCACCACTTTCCAAAACCTATTTATTTTCCAAATCTTCCTACAATACCTACAAACACACATGCAAAGAAGGGAAAAATGGTTAAGGTTTAGAGTATAGGGATTTTCCTTGGTCAAATCCCACTTTGGTAATCAAACCCTTGATAAAGAAATGAAATGAAATGAGCAAGAAATGATGAATAAACAACATGAAAGTGTCCTAAACTCACCAAAACCTTGTTGTTGAAGTCTAAAGATATGTCAATGGCTACTCCAAGATACTTGATATTTGCTTGATTGAATGATGCTTTGATGGATTGAATGCAATAATGCTAATTGATAGTGAATGAGTGAATGAGATGAATGGGGGTTAAAATGGATAGTAGAACACTTATTTATACACACCTATGCCCTAATTACCCAATAATACATCATCACAAGCCGACATAAGGTCTTAATGAATAAAAACCCGAAGGAAAGTTTGAATTATTTTAAATTTTGAGCCAAGAGGAACTCATTCCCCACCCATGGTGAATGGGTCCTACTCTAGGCTTGCAAGTGGGTGTCAAGAATTAAGTTGCATTTAATGTTGTTTGTCTAGTTTGTATTAAAAAATACACTTAATTAAGGTCTATAAGTGTGTAAAGGGGCCATATAAAGCATAAGAAAGGTGTAATTAGTGATGAAAAGCCTAGAAAAGCATGAAATATGGTTGCAAGACTTTACAACACTTTAAAATAGGACTTGATAAGGGATAAAAACAAAATATTTAGATGAATTATGGTAAGAAGAGTCTAGAAAACTGTAGAAATGTGTTACAATACCTTCACAAGACATCATAATTTGAATATTCATGACCTAATGTGAATGTTTAAGTTACAATGCAACATTAAGTCTAAGCAAAGTAAGTCCAGCATCATAGGAAAAAGACCTAAATAACCATGAAAATTTCAATTGTCCATTTTTCTATGGTATATTTAGCCCCCACTTTAGTGAGAGGATGAACTTGCTTCAAACTCACACTAAAGTAGCCATGCATATCGAGAGGGATCGAAATGCACTTATGCTAGCAAGATGGAATGAAAACAATCTAGAGGGATGATAAAGCACCAAGATGAAGATCCCATAGCAAACTAAATATAAGCACAAAGGAACACACATGTGAAAGAGAAATAGAAGAGAAGAAAAGAGAAAATTTGGATCAAGCTTTGATCGTTTTTCCAGCTAGTTGTGGATCACATCTAGGCTATTTTTCTGAAAATGAAAATGCGTACTCACTCTGGGGTGTGAAACTCATGGCAGTCTGCCAAGTGAGAAGGCCCAAAAGGTGAGAAACATATGCTAAGGTGGTATGTACTCATAAACACATAGGTGGCTATGGGGAAAGTCATGCCTCAGAATGGGCTTCCCGCTCTACCATATCAAACTTATACCTCCTGATACCTTTATAAGGTGCCACAAAGGAAAATGTTAGTTTGTCCTTCATGAGACAAGAAGATCTTTGTATTCTTAGAACTCATGAAAAAATAGGATAGTACCACAGGCATGCAAGCTGCGTTATGCAAGGTGGCCATGAAAATGCAAAAAATTAAATGTAAAATGAAAAAGTAATGTTCAAATGACTTGTTAAGTTCATGCAAGGTCTATCACTTAGTGAATATTGTGTCTAATATCTCCAAGAGAGGACCAATCAAAGAATAGAATACTCACAACTTAGGGGATGTAGTGTGTCACATTAGGCCACTAAGAGGAATGTAATATGCTAATATAGATCACACTTATGAAGGAAATCATACACAATGTCATCCACAAAGTGACAAATGAATCGTATAAAGTAACAAGGAACACTAAGAACCAAGAAAAAACACACCATTCTATGAGAAATTACTTTAAAGTGGCGAAGGAAAATTGCAAAAAAAAAACAAGAAATGAGAGCCAACATGGAAAGCCCCTATTCCAAATCATATGTTTTCGAGTAAGGCTACGTCATGTAAACGAAAAAGAAAACAAAAGAATGGAGGGTTTCCCCCAAGAAAGGATCACACCAAACACATAAGGGATCTATGGATTTGGGGTCAGTATGTTTGTTGCTGCAATGTTTTGATTAAAGAGCTTAGAATTGTCATCATTCCCCAAATACATAAAACTTGAAGAATGACACAAAGAGAGTGAAAACAAGGGAAAAATAAAGTTTGTTTTGGTTCAACATGGAAGAGACATTGTGGTCTCAATGCTTTGCATCGTCTCTAGAAGGAAAACACAAGTGTAAAAAAATGAAAAGGAAAAAGAAAAGGAAAATATTTTGGGTCAACATGAAGGAGACATTTCTGTCTTAATTCCTTGCATCATCCCCAAGAGGAAAACACAAGAAAAGAAAAAGTAAAAAGGAAAAGGGACTAATTGGGTCAGCGTGGAAGAGACATAGGGTGTCTCAACACTTTAAAAAAGAAAAACACAAAACAAAGGAAACAAGCAAAATGCATGACATATAGAAGAATGGAGGTACAAATAGAGAAAGTGTACAAAGAGAGAGGACATCAAATAGACATTACGGGGGAACACGATATGCACATACAAACACACCAAAGAAAAAGAAAAAGAAAAAGGGAAAGGCTAGCTAAGGAAAATGCAAGTCAGCCATCTAACAAGTCATCCACCTCCCAATCATGTTCAGTGTATTGTGGGGGAAGTTGACTATCCAAAGGGAGAATTGCAAGTACTGAACTAGGGGAAGTTCTATGTTCCCCACTTAGTGTAGGAGATTTATCATTTAAGCTCATAGAAAAGGAAAATATATAATTTAGATCGTTATGCACCTCGTCATCTATTTTAGAGATCTCCACATCATTATCATCATCATCAAGACTAATCACGATGTGAGGACAGATGGTAATTTCCAATGAGGGATGTATCAAGAGTTGTGGTTGTTGTATCAGATCATTTTGTTGTGATGGTTGTAGCATACTATCTTGTGGTAGGTCAAGAGGAGGAGGGTGATCAAGTATTACTTTTATCAATGGTGAAGGTTGATTTTCATTTTCTTCTATTTGTAATTGAAAACAAGGGAGATGACAACGATGCCTACGCTCCCTAGCATCGTGGTTTCTTTTAATTCTATTTTGAAGCTATTGACGTGTAAGAGTAGGTTGATCCACCATAGGCTCCTTTTCTTCCTAAGGAGGAGGAATGGAAGTAACCAAATGAGATGGGTCAATCACTTTCTCTTTGGATTTATAAACTTGTTTAATGAGAGGAGGTACAATGTGGTTGGTTTCATTATCTCTTGGATGCTTAGATGATGAAGGTGAAGTGTTTACTATTGGTTTCTCATTGGGTTGCATTGTTTGTTCAGGTTCAGATTCAGGTAGAAGCATTGTCTCATCTAAGATGGGAGTAGTGGAAGTGGACGGGGACATGTGGAGAAGAGACAATTCAGCTATTCGTTTGGCTTTGAACTTTTGATAGGTAATGAAAAAGAAGTCTTTGCAAGGGGTTATGGGTTCCATAGGTTTAGGAAAAAAGGATTCTAAGGAAAAATTACCTTTAGAGGACAATGGATTAAATCCACTATGGTGTATGGTAAATATCTCATTGTTAATCAGAAACTTCAAACATTTTTGAACAACTGAAGGGACAACTTTCATCGAGCAAAGCCAAGGATGACCTAGCCATAGACAAAACTGATTCGATTGTGGGATGATAGAAAATGTTACATCTAATGTTTTAGGTCCTATCTTTAATGGGAGTACAATTGATTTGATCGTAGGGAATGCAAAAATAGTATGTGTTTTAATCCATGTTGCTTTTTCATAATCATCTTGATAAAGATCATGTAATACTAAAAATTCTTTCATGATCACATTGTCGACACAAGTGGAATCTATCAATATCCCATTGGCGGGCTTATCATAGATGCATCCAATTATGTAAAGAGGACCATCAGGAAGGTTTTTATGTATATAATGAGAAGAAAAAGTAATATCAATAGATTTTTTTGTTTGGCCCTTACGAGGGATATCATTCCTACCATTTCAACAAGAGGATTAACATGTGTGACATTTGGAGTAATATGATGTTGTTCATTAGTGGTATCAACATTCATCACATCATTGTTTGAAGGTTCACTAGCTTTGATGAATGAAACATTGTGTTTAGGCACGGGATTGGTAAAGATTTGTAAATTTTGATTGGGAGGTACAATGGACTTATTGCCTTGATTATTGACACCTGCAATGGATAGATGGCCAAAATCAATGAGGTCTTGCACTACATGTTTAAGACACTTACATTGTTCTGTGTCATGTCCATTTTGGCAATGAAAATGATAATAAGCATTTGGTTTAAAGGTGGGGTGTAAAGTCTTGGTAGTATCAAGTGGTTTAACTGTACGCAAAGTGATCATTTGTTGTTGTAGCAGTTGATTCATTTTGTTATGGAGAGTATCGGGTAAGGGGGTAAATTGTCTCTTCAGGTCCCCATAGGTAAAGGGAAATGTTGCTTTAACAACTGTCGCTTGATTAGGCATAGGTTAAGTTGGTTGTGGAGGAGGGGGATTGAACTGTAAGAAGCCTCTATTTGGTTTTCTAAATTTTTGTGAGTTGTTTTGGT
Source organism: Sequoia sempervirens (assembly GCA_007258455.2). NCBI lineage: Eukaryota > Viridiplantae > Streptophyta > Pinopsida > Cupressales > Cupressaceae > Sequoia > Sequoia sempervirens. The sequence continues at coordinate 9,393 of VDFB02178662.1, forward strand.
TGCTATGTTCAGACTTCTCGGCTCGACTAGAATTGGATTTTGAATCATGACTAGTAACCGAGTTGTGATAGTCACAAAGGGTTGTGCATAAATGCATGAAATTCATCATGGTCAATTTATCCTAAAGTTGAGTGTGTAAGTTTTTGATAAACATCTTTTGGAAATGTGAATTAGGAATCTTGGCATCTACTTGAGCATACAATGACTGATAGAGTGAAATGAAATTAGTTACTTTTTCATCTGCATTTTTTTTACACCTCATTAAATCAGCCATTGTATTTTTGGGAGTCATATGGACTTGGAAATGACTTATAAAGATATAAAAAATTTCATTAAATGATCGAATTGAATGATTGTGTATGTTTGAAAACCACTCCAAGGCAGTGTCCTTTAAAGTCCTAGGAAAGAGTTTAGCTAATAGTTTATCGTCAAGGACAAAACAACTACACAAGGCAGTATAAGAATTAACATGATTAGTAGGGTCTCCTTTGCCTCTATAATTCTCAAACCTAAGCATATCAATTCCTTGTGGCATCGATGTTCTTAAAATTTCCAAGGATAATGGACTACGATGGGCATAGTAGGTGGGTGGTGCGGTTTAATTCTGGTTAATGGTGGATATTTGTTGTTGCATGGATGAAATAGTCTGAAAGATTTGTGTAATGAGAGGGTTAGTGTAGGTGGTATGAGGTGGAAGATAGAATGGTGATGGAATATATGTGATGTTGGGAGAAGTGAAGGGGACACTAAGGGAGGTGAAGGTGGTGGAGGATGGAACATTCAATGCCACAAAAGAACTAGGAATGCTAGTTGGAATAGCGAAAGGAGTCACATTACTAACTTGTTGCATGGGTTTGTAACTTGAGGAGTGGTATATGTGGTTATGGATGCTATGGTTGAAGGAGGAGGAATGTGAGATCCTCCTTGGCTCACAACAATGTTTGCTAGTTGAGATGTGCTAGAGGGGGAGGATGCATGTTTTTGATATATCTCAACAATTTGTTTCATGACATCTAAGCCCTCATCACTTTCAAGCATTTGATGGATGTTATCTATAGTAGGAATTGTAGTGGTTTAAATGTTTTCAAGATGCAAGTTTTGTTGCAAATGTGCTAAATCCTCATGAATGTTAATGAATTTGTCTTGCAGAATGTGAGCATTTGATGTCTCAACATGCATTGTATGTGAAGGTAAAGGTGTACTAGTGGTAGTATCCATGCCTAATGCACCATTTTCCATACCAGGAGTAGGAGCTCAAGACAACCCAAGGTCCACAATGAGTGTGTTATCATGGGATACCATGAGTCAGGAACTTCTTCTCACTAAAGTATTATCAATAGGGCACCAAACACTCATACAAATACCACAATAGGTGGGGTGGATGCAAATGCAATTGAATCTAGGAGGAAAATGAAAATAACATAAATTTTGTAATATGAAACATAAAAGAAACAATAGAAAACATAAATGTAGAAACTATTGTAAAAATAACATAAATTGTTGTGCAATAAGTGCAACTGGATTGATTCGCCCAAGGTGGCAAATGAGTCCAGGGATGAGATTTTTTATGTTTTTAAGAAAATTTAAAGTGATTTTTATGTGTTTTGGATGCAAAATTTTAGTTTTTCTAATGTTTTGAAGTGCAAGAATGAAATCTATATGAGATATTCACTAATGCAATGTTGTAAACCCTAGGATGAAAAAATAATGCAAAAGCTAATGCAAAGGTTAATGTTATGAGTCCTAGGATGTAAATGCAATGCATATCAAAAAGATAATGTGTTCAATATGCAGGTTCACTAAAATGAATCAACAATTTTAGGTATTCTATGTACTTCTCTAGCACTCTTAGGATTTTTCACCTAAAAGGAGAGAGATAGACCCAAAAAATTATGGTGGTTCACTCAAGCTAAGGAATATATGATGTAATTATGACCAAATGCAATGATATAAATGCAGCTAATTGATAAAATTGATTGATTATGAATGCAAAACTAATGAAATGTGCAATGTTTGAAAACACAGTGTGATATGCTGAAATGAACTAAAAACAAAAACAAATGCAAGAAGAATTGGTTGAGATTGAACAGAGTGCACCTGGAAGTTGAATGTTGATCCTGGAAGGTTTTTGGAAACTGGAAAAAATTATTGTTGATGACCAGTGGGACTCATTCACCACTAATGGCGAATCAGTCCTCCTACTGGCAAATTATCCTGAAACTAGTTTCTAACTGTCAGGAATTGAATTCTGACAAAATCAAATTTTCCAGCCTAGAGGTGGGACTCATTCACCACTAATGGTGAATCAGTGCTCTTCCAAAAAATTGCAAATTCAGGAGTCAATTCTGTAGGTCCAGATCTGCACTTGTCTTCTTATCAGGTTGACATCCATCAAATCTGCAGAAAATGGGCTGAATGTTGTCTCCAAGATTGAATTAGGGTTTGGTTGACTTGAAACACTTTGATGAATTTTTCACCTATTTCTTTTCCAAATCATCCTACAAGACTTGCAAACACACATGCAAATAAGGGAAAAATGGTTAAGGGTTAGAGTATAAGGATTTTCCTTGGTCAAATCCCAATTTGGTAATCAAACCCTTGATAAAGAAATGAAATGAAATGAGCAAGGAATGATGAATAAATAACATGGAAGTGTCCTAAACTCACCAAAACCTTATTCCTAAAGTCTGAAGATATGTCAATGGTTGCTCCAAGATACTTGATATTTGCTTTATTGAATGATGTTTTGATGGATTGTTTGCAAGAATGCTAATTGATAGTGAATGCATGAATGAGATGAATGGGGGTTCAAATGGATAGAAAAACACTTATTTATACACACTTATGCCCAAATTACCCAATAATACATCATCACAGGCTGACATAAGGTCTTAATGAATAAAAATCTAAAGGAAATTTTGAATTATTTTGAATTTTGAGCCAAGAGGGACTCATTCACCACCCATGGTGAATGGGTCCCTAGGTTTGCAAGTGGGTGTCAGGAAGAAAATATCATCTTTCATACTTAATTATCTCATTTGTAGATATGGGATACCCCAGTCAATCATCACAGATAATGGCAGGCCTTTCAAGAACCCAGACGTCCAAGAACTTTGTGAAAAGTTTCACATCCAACATCGCTTTTCAACCCCGTATTACCCTCAAGGTAATGGACAGGCAGAAGCTTCCAACAAAACAATCCTAAAGATTCTCAAGAAGACTGTAAATGAGGTAGGGTGTGATTGGCACGTTCAGCTTAACCCTGCTCTTTGGGCTTACAGGACTAGCATCAAAACACCAATAGGAGCTACACCATATGCTCTTGTCTATGGATCAGAAGCAATATTACCTATTGAGGTAGAAATTCCATCCCTTCGTGTTTCATTAAAGGGACTCATTTCAGATGAAGATTATAGGATCTCTAGAATTCAAGAATTAGAGCTACTTGATGAACGTCGACAACAAGCTGTCAATCATTTGATAGCCTATCAACAAAGGATGTCTAGGAACTATAATCAGAGGGTTAAGCCTAGAGTCTTCCAGATCGGAGACTTGGTCCTACGGGAAAACCCTAGAAATCAAGCAGACAGAGAAAAGAAGGGAAAGTTTGAACCTACCTGGATAGGGCCTTATGTTATCATATCAGTCTACGGATCAAGAGCATACCGGCTATCTACACCAGAAGGAGACATGTTGGAGGAGCCCATGAACAGCATTCATCTCAGGCGATTCTACACTTGAGGATATATAGTGCACGGTCAATAAAGTTGTCTTGATGAAAACCTGGCAAACAGGCGTCATGATGACAGAAAAGAAAGAAAAACAAAAAATATATAAAAATAAAAATACAAAAGAAAAAGAAAGAGGACACAATAAAAACAAGTGATGAAAACCTGGCAAACAGGCGTTACTTGTGATTTTCACCAAACTCCTCTATCTATTGGGTACAGTGTTGTTACGATTGTTTCCTTTCATATCATTTCCATCTATCATTTGGGATAATCATTACCACTATCCATGTCATGACAAGGATATCATGTTTTACCCTAGCTTGGGGGAAACATCCTAGTATTATTTGGTACAATGGACTTTCAGCTTAAATGGAAAGGCAGTCAAACATAACAACATCAAGGGACGATATTTGAAAAAATCCAAAAACATCAGAAAATCCATCAAAATCCAAAACATCAGAAAATAAAAATCCAAAAACATCAGAAAATCAAAATCCAAAAACATCGGAAAATCCATCAAAATCCAAAACATCGGAAAATCCATCAAAATCCAAATACATCGGAAAATCCATCAAAATCCAAAACATCAAAAAATCAGAAAATCCATGCGAAAACATTCATAAAATCGAAAACACAAAAATAGAGTCTACATCAGTCAGAAAATGGAGTCTGTGTCAGTCGAACTACGTGGTCTCTGCATGTATAACGTAGGCAAGACTAATCTTTGATCAGTCCCTGAGACCCCTAGGATAGGTCTTTAGGTTACATCATTTGGTCAAACATCTGAGAATATCATGCAAACATCAGCACACACATTTCAACATGGATGATCTAATCTGAATAATGATTTGAAAATACTTTAAGTAGATTTTGAATTATTGTGCTTTTTATTTTTATCATTTACTTATCATTTCTTTGGAGCTACTCAATGATGTATTGAACTAGAGAAGCAAGGAAGGAGAATGATACTTTTCTTTGTTTGCTGTTTGTGAGTTAGTCATTATTATTTTGTGAATTATCGGGGGAAGTGCTCTACCAAGTATCATGGATGACATTCCAATTCACTTAAGAAAATGGTTAATTCTTGTCTGTTTAAGCAAAAAATGCTCAAGTAATCTTGGTTTAATTATACCTTGATGCTTGTGTTCGCTTGAAATATCAAAAATCATGAAAGAAGTACTCAAGTCATCATTGGTCTATCTCATATCATTGATGCTTGTATTTTCTTTCAACATTTTTAAAAAGCTTAGTGATGATAAAAAACAAAATCAAAAGATTGTTGAAATGACACTTAGGTTTGCATTGATAAAATAGGTTTTTTGCATGGTAAAATAGATTTGCATGATAAAATAGATTGCATCCATATTAGTCTTGCATATGCATTTATAGATTTGTTTCAAAGCTACCAATTTCAATCTCAAAAGCTACATGTATGCCCTCTCCTCATCATATCACTATCTCTTCAATAATTCTTAGGATAATATATAATTGTTTTCCTAATCACCTCTTTCTGAATCATTTTCTTTCATTTCAATCATCTCAAATTCCATCCAATCTTAATCTATTATGTCTAGCACAAATCATTTAATTGCATCCTTGGTTTTGTTCCCAACCTTGTTACAAGCCTTTATCCAATCATCATCGTCATCATCATCATCATCATCATCATCATCATCGGGATGTATCCTTCCCTATCATTTTGTGTTGTTTCGGGATGTATCCTTCCCTCATCAACAACACTCTTATCATCATCATCAATCAATCTTGGCTTGCAACTTGACTGGGGCAACATCACATTTATCCTTGAATCCATTTGTGCTTACTTACTTTTCATCTTCTCCTTTCATTATCTCTTCCTCATCCCATCCCCTATTCTATTCATCATTTTGCATCATCAAGTCCTAGTACATTAATCGATCTTATACTGGGGCATATCATATCAATCAAAGAAGTCAAACCACATTGCCTAATCAAATCTGAATCAGCTCTGATGAGACTTTGATCAAATCTTGTGAGCATCTATCATTGATCCTCGCCTATCATGAGGTCAATTATCAATCAATCATTGATCCTCGCCTATCATGAGGTCAATCAATCATCAATCAATCATTGAATCTCACCTATCATGAGATCAATAATCTTCTAAGCTATCAAGATCATCAATCATCATCATAATTAACTGGAGGAATCAGTATTTCTTTATCGGGAGATAAATTGTCTCTATCATCAAATCATCATCATAATCAATCATCAAATCCAAAATTCATCAATTTATCTCCCGAGGGGAATATATCGCTATCATTTCAAAATTCAAATATCTGGGGAAAATCAGGGGCATATTTTAAACTTTTCGTCAATACTGGCAGCTGAGGCAAAATCATTCTTCGAAGCAATGCGTAAACACATCACTTCAAAGAGGGGAAAAATGTAGACACCTAAAAATGGTCTGGAGAATCTAATTAATTAAATACGATTTATTTGATTAATTAATCTTAAAATTCATCTACTTAATAAATAAATAGAAATATTTATTTATATTAAGTTCATTATTAATTCTTCTATTTCATCATATTACTTCTCTCTTAATTAAATAAACAAAATTAAAAACTTTGTTTTATTTAATTATTATCATTATTACTTCTTTTATACTTCTATCTTAAAATTAAATACACAACTTAAATAATTTGTGTTATTTAATTACCTCATCACATTTCTTCTTAATTAAATAAAGATATCCTAAAATCTTTTATTTAATTATCATTTTCCTTTTATTTTAATTTAATAAACAAATCCTATAGTTTGATTTATTAAATTATTTATTCCTCTTTGCTAAATTTAAATAAATCAAAAATATTTAAATTGATGCATAAATCATATTCCTTTTATTACTCACCAATAAAATTAGATTTTTTAAAATCTAATTAATTCAACTCTCATTCACGAGAAGAGCTTTGGGGACAAACCTGCAGGAAATCCTCTCTATCTTCTTCCTCCAATCTTTCCTCTCATCTTGCCTGGTGTTTTCATGGGGAGGAACAATCCTCCATGATCAGCTCCATCTTCTCATCCCATGCCATTCAATTCTCCAGATTGAATCCCAACCTCTTATCTCGTATCCCTGTGCAAATGTGCTATCGTGAAAGCTATAAATACAGCTCTTTGGCTACAGGAAAAGGATCCCAACTTGTGCAATCTTACTCTGCAGGTTTTTCAAGCAATCAAGCATCCAGCCTTTGCAGTCATGGCTGCCATTACAATAGAATTTGCATAATCAATCACATAGGAATATAATTAGTTCATTTTCTCATTCTCTAAGTGTCATTTCAATAGTTTAATTAGCTTACAAATCTGAGAGCTAAGTAAATTAGAGAAATCTTTAGAGTTAGAGAGCAATAGGATAAATTTCTGTAGATTTGTAGTTTAAATTAGTTTAAATTTCTTAATCTTAGATGCAATGTCCTATTTAGAAGCGTAGATGCATTGTTTAACTTGTTTTCCCCATTCTACCGCTTACAGATTGGCGCCCACCGTGGGGCATAACCCCGTATTTGTCTAAAATTTTGAAAATTGTGTCCTACAGGTATCGGCGTGAAAGTTTTCGCGAAATCGTGAGTTTTTGCAGTGCGCCGGTGGTCTGTTTCAGCGCGCCGGGTTTCTGTTACAGTGCACCGAGTCACTGTTCCAGCGCGCCACATCACTGTTCCAGCGCGCCGGGTTTATATTTCGGTGCGCCGAGTCACTGTTTTAGCGTGCCACTTTCTTATCTTCAAAATCATTTCTTTTATCTGGATCCGACGCGTCCGTGGTCAGATTCTATTTCTGTCTACTTTCTTGGTTAAAATTTACCAATCCTAGGATAGAAATAGATAAAATTTACCAATCCTAGGATAGAAATGGATAAAATTGATCAATCCTAGGATAGAAACTTCACAATTTTCTTTTGGGATTAAAATTGAACATCATGTTTTTATGGAGCAATATCTCCATATAGATTAGCTAATTGGTCTTTTGGGTTTTAAAAAGAACAATTTCTCTACTGTGATTGGGTGATAGGTTTATGCTCTCCCCTTAGCTGGGTGCATCAAAAAACCAGACTCACCATTACTTTACGCATTTTAAAGCTTTCTTAAAACCTTTAGACAGGCCTGCCGTAGTGGGAAAAAGTACTCACCCTACAGGAACGACCTGAGTGGGGACAGCCAAAAGCCATGGCATTCCAACCCACTTTAAAATTTATGTGAATTTGGGGAAACCCTCTTTCAACGGAAGTGCGCAAGATAACCATCCCCAAAATCTTTGTTCTAAAGATTGGGAGGTCTCTCGAGGGAGTTTATACATTTGCCGCTCCGAACGGAAACCCTATCTAAGAACCTAGAAATAGAAGCACGCCTGTCAGTTTCTAAACATTGTAATACTCGGCGATGTAGGGGCGGGGAAGAATCTACCCTCAAGCACTCACCATATAATTGCCAAGGATTGTTTGCTCAGGGGATCCGATATCCACTTCCATCACTCTGAGTACGCACCTAGAAAAGACAAAAACACGGGCGCCCTCTAGGGGGTGACATGGCTGTGTGAGTCGACGCAATTCCAAGCTGTGGACCGTTCGAGTATATAACGATGACCTTTTGTCTCTAGGAGTGAGTCTATCTGAAGTGTTTTATCTATTATAAACTAGTGAAAATAAAAAAGAATCATGCTTGATTCTTAAGAACATACACTATTTGTTTAGATTCTAGGGTTTTTGAAAACAACCATTCTATTCTTTCTTGCTGTGTTTTCTCTCATTAAATTCAGATAAGATCATCACAAAAAGCTCCAAAATCAAAAAACTTGTGGAATTCTCATGATTCGAGATTGGGTATCCACCAAGTTTGTCAAGAAATCTCTTGTCAAACGAATTAGAAAACCAAAGAAAACACATACATACAAACAACTTCTGAGAAAGCAACGATTTCTATATGAAAGTAGGAAAGTTCTACTCCAACATAGGACTTTTATTCATAGGTATCACGATTTTTCTAGAGGTTATACGGATGACTATGTTGTAGCTCCCTTAGATTCACAAGCATTTTATCAAAGAAGAGCTCTTAGGCAACACCACAACCACAGTCAAAGAATTCGTCTAGAATACATCCCACAACCAGCCATCCAATACGACAACAGACCAAGTGAGTTTCATAGAATAAGATAGTTTTTCTGTCTTAAACATCTTAAGGTTCTATTTTAGCGCTTCCAGTCTCTATTCCAGCGCGTAGCTCATCTGTTTTAGAGCGTCGGGTATCTATTCCAGCGCGTAGCTCATCTATTTTAGCACGTAGGGTATCTGTTCCAGCACCTAGAATCTCTTTTTTAGCGCTTTGGGGCTCTGTTCCAGCATGCCCGGTCTCTGTTTCAACGCTTTGGGTATCTGTTACAGTGCGCCCGGTCTCTGTTTCAGCACTTTGTGTCTCTGTTTTAGCATGCCATAAAGTCAGAAAAATAGAGAGTTGGTAGGACATTTTGTCAGTTTGCCCATATCGATAACAAGGTTTTCATCATTCCAGAACATTTTGCATCACAGTCCAGAACACTTAAAGTCACACAAAAGGAAAGCCTTACCCTTACACCTAGATCTTGAAACATCTCGCATAGTGTCACTATCACCAAATCTGAGATTTTCTGTCAAAGTTTCCCTATCAAGGATTTTATCATCCTTCCATCACGAAACTAGACACAACTAAATCAGATTTTTAAATCAAAAACTTCAACACTTATCCAATCAAAACCATCCAAGATCAAAGTCTAGGGTAAAACTTTAACATTTGTATGCCTATTTTCACACGATCAGCATATCAAAGGCAACAACAAGAAGAAAATGAAAAAATAGCAGCCATGGCTGAAGAAAACCCTTGGGGACGATATAGCAACACTGATCCTCTCACTAATTCACAAGAGAAGGAAATAACTGCAGAAGAAATCAAGAAAGTTCAACAAGACCCTCATTTCCATAAATTTATGGAAAAGATGCTAGAGCAAGATATGGAAAAGTATCTTCTATTATTAGCTGACAAAGGTGCTAAGCTTCCTAAAGACTTTGATGTCAATCAACTCAAGGAAACAAACACACCCAAGACAACTAGTATGGAAGACCCAAATCAAATAGATGCTTTGACGAAACAAATCCAACAGTTACAATTACAGTTCCAAAATATCCAACAAGGGCCAACAAAGAGATATTCCTTGCAAGACATTTGCCCTTATCCATTCAATCCAAGCATTAACATGATACCATTTCCACGGTATTGTGAATACCCAACATACAACAAATACAATGGGAGAACCGATCCATTTGATCACGTACGGGAATTTCGAGCCATGAGCATAGAGTTCGCACACGAGGACTCTTACTTACTACGATTATTTCCAAGAAGCTTAGGAAACACTTGCATGGAGTGGTTTTCTAAATTGGAACCTGGGATTCAATCCTTTGAAGAACTAATCAATAGGTTCATAACACACTTCTCATTCAACATCCAACATGGGGTAACCTTAAAAGAACTCTACAACACCAAACAAGCAAAGGGTGAAAAGTTTCTTTCCTTTCTCCAACGATGGAGAAGGCTATTTGCTAAATACCCTAGATCTATTCCTGAAGAGGAGAAGATAGAGATGTTCATTGATAACTTAGTGGATGACATGAATTACAGATTGGACTTACAATGTCCATCTACATTTGAACAAGTTATCGAAAAGGGGCTCAAAATTGAAGAGGCTCTAATCAAAAGAGGAACAATCAAACACTTCATTGAAGGTTCGAACAATAACAATTCCTCTAACAACAACAACGAAAAGCCAAGATTTTGGCAAAAGAACAAGAATACTGAGACCATGATTGATACACACACATCTAAACCAGTATTCACCTTAACACCAACCCCTACAAACAAACAAAACAATGGTCTTAATGTCAAACAAAGTAGTGATCTAGGGAATAATCAAAACAATGGAGAGACAAAAACCCAATCATTCCAACGACCATCCAATAAACGAAAATTTACGCCGTTAGGACAATCATTGGAATCAGTCCTCAAAGAACTTTTAGACGAAAAACTCATTCAAGTGCAAGAGGCTAGAAATTGGGACCCTCAAGTCAAACCATCATGGTGGAATGACTTACATTACTGTCACTACCATCAAAATAAAGGCCACATGACTGAAAATTGTTGGCAATTAAAACATGCGGTACAAGACCTCATAGATCAAAAGAAAGTATTTGTAGAAGGGCATCAAACAAACAAAGATCACACAACATTCAAAAATCCTCTACCCAATTATCAGAAGGGAGAATCTTCTTCCGCAAACACCAAAGGTAAAAATGTTGGTTATGTTTATGACACAACGATCCTTTGTTTGTCCGCTACCAAGGAAGATGAAGAGTTATGCAACCAAATCAATCAGAACAATGACATTACATCTACCAATTTGGTACAACATATGGACAAATCTAAAAACCAAATCAATGTAATCACACTCAAAGGGAAACAAGAATACCAACCGGTTAATGCCACAACAAGGGCACAATCCAAAGTTATATTGAAAGGAGCATCAATATCATCCCCATCTGTGGATCCTCCCTCTAATCAATATAATCTCATTGATCAATTGCAGAAAATACCGGCACAAATATCCATCTTGGAACTTTTAAAAATTTCCCCATCACACAAAGAGGTTCTTGAACAAGCTCTTGTATCAACCACGGTACCTAACAATTTGGATGTATGTCAATTCCAAGCTATGGTGGGACATCTATCTGCACCTCATTTCCTTTCATTTTCTGAACATGATGATGTGTCACTCACCCATCCACATAATTTCGCTCTTCACATTGAAGTCCTCATCCATAAACACCGTGTAAAGCGTGTCCTGATAGATGGAGGGGCTGGTTTAAATATTTGTACCTTAAAATTGATCCGTGCACTGGGATACTCAGATGAAGCCATCGATACAAGAAGAAAAATCACAATCAAAGCATATGATGAGGAAGAAAGATCCTCTAAAGGGTTGATCATATTACCCATTCAAGTGGGACCTATTGTCCAAAAGGTGGTTTTCCAAGTCTTAGATAGGGAACTGACATACAACATACTGTTGGGACGCCCTTGGATTCATGATATGCAAGCAGTAGCTTCCACCTATCATCAATGCCTGGAATTTCCCGTCAATGGACAAGAGGTAACAATCACATCAAACTATAACGACACTCAAGCTTCTCATGCATTAAAAACATCTCAGGATACATTGATACCTCACAATAGAGAAGTTAGCACATCAGATGGTAAGCAACAACAAAGCTTCATATCCAAGTGGCTTCCAAAACAACAAAAATCACAAGAGATAAGGGTAGCACAATCTAAACCTTCAAATGTTGAAGAACAATTGGCTCCACTCTCACATCAATTCACCAAGGAAGTACAGATAAGTGATGAAGGAATAAGTGAATATGGTGTCGGGCACTCTTTCCATCTATCACAGATGTTACCCTCCTTACAAACATATGGACAACCATCTACAAACATCCAAATATCAGAACAATCTACAACGGCATTAGATGGTAGATTTGTAAAAGCTGGGAACTTAGAAGAAGAATCAGAAGATAAGGCCATACTAAATTGGCTTTATAGGGATGAGGAAGCTTCCACTTCCACAAGCCATATCATAGAAACAAATCAATATGGAAAAGGAAAAACTATTCTGGAGAAGATGGGATATTTAGGACAGGGACCTCTTGGGTTAAGGAAACAAGGCATAACATAACCAATCCAGCCTCTTACGCTCCAATATAAGGATAAAACGGGACTAGGATATGCAGCAGAACAAAGATCTCTTGATCAAGGGAAACAAAGTGTAACAGAACCAATCCAAGTCCTCACAATTCAGCAAAATGGCAGAACTAGACTAGGATACATAGAAGAAGCAAGAGCAGAACTCACCAATAAAACTGTGGAGCGTATTCTTCAAATAAGAGATAATTCTGAAATATATTCAAATGAATATGAGTGGGACAACTTATCAGATGTTTCCTATGAAGATATTCAAATTGATGTTATCAAAAAGTATAGCCCCAAACATGAGGAGGGTCAAAGCTCAAGTTTTAATCCTATTGTCTTTGAAACACAAAATTTCGATGACTCAAGTGAAGATGAACATACATCGATTGAGATAAATGATGTGGAAGAAAATAACTTCGTAGGCCTCGACATTACCATTAACAACCTAGATGACATTTCCGTTCGAGCTTTCACAATCGCTGACCTCAACCTGTCTAATGATTCGTTGCCTTTACTACATCCCGAGTTTATCGAATGGGAACCCCAACACCCCATCAATCTCCCTATTTTTGACAATGACTCCGCTATTATTAACTACCTTTGTTGTGAGGAATCTGATACTTGTTCTAACAATACTTCTTTTAATGATGCTTTTAGGCAGGTGGGTGCCAAGCCTTTCAGTTGCAAAAATATGGAAGTAAAAAATGCATCTAATGGTGAAAACCATTCTATGGCAGTATTTGATCCTAAAATAGTAAAAACAAAGAACGCATCCAATGGTGAAAACCTCATTGAGGCACCAAAGGATGAAAGGCTTGACATCCTCCCACAACATTACCATGAAAGATCATCAGTGTTGATAGAACCCACACAGTCTATTGATATTGGCACAACAAAGAAAGAAAGAATACTCCACCTGGCAGCATCCCTAACAGATACAGAAAAACTATATTTCATCAAATTCTTTGAAGAAAGATGCATCAATTTTGCTTGGTCTTACTCTGACATGCCAGGCTTAGACACAGATCTCATTATGCATCACTTATCATTACCAGTTGGCACAAAACCAGTAAAACAAAAGCTGAGAAAAATGCATCCACATGTTGCATTATTAGTCAAAAATGATTTGAAGAAACTACTAGATGCTGGATTTATCAGATCTATTGATTATGCAGAATGGATATCCAACATTGTACCTGTTTCAAAGCCAGATAACACCATTAGAATATGTACTGATTTCTGGGATTTAAATAAAGCATGTCCAAAGGATGATTTTCCTTTACCAAACATTGACATGATTGTAGATCTCACAGTTGGCCATCAAATGCTATCACTCATGGATGGATTTTTAGGATACAATCAAATCAAAATAGCCCCTGAAGACCAAGAAAAGACAGCATTTACATGTCCATGGGGAACCTTTTGCTGGAACATCATGCCTTTCGGGTTAAAAAATGCAGGAGCTACATACCAGCGAGCTATGACAACAATCTTCCATGACATGATGCACACCTTCATGGAAGACTATGTGGACGACATCTTAGCCAAATATTACACCAGAGAAGGACATCTTGAGATACTAGGAAAAATATTTGACAGATTGGAGAAATTTAAAGTCAGATTAAATCCCAAGAAATGTGCCTTTGGAGTAACATCAACAAAACTCCTTCGATACATAGTTTCTACAAAAGGAATTGAAGTAGATCTAGCAAAAGTTAAAGCCATTATGGAAATTCCACCTCCTAAGAATATCAGTACACTAAGATCTCTACAAGGCCGACTACAGTCCATCAGAAGATTCATCTCTCAACTAGCAGATCAGTGTCATCCATTCAACCATATTTTGCATAAAAATGTGTCTTTTAAATGGGATGAACAATGTCAGAGTACTTTCAATCAAATCAAGCATTATTTGATGACACCACCAATCTTGGTGCCACCCAATGAAGACAAGCCATTATTGCTATATATTGCAACAACAAATATCTCTTTAGGAGCCTTGCTAGCACAAGAAGATAGAGAAGGGAAGGAACATGCAATATACTATATCAGCAGGACACTCAATGGACATGAAGTAAACTATACCTTCATTGAAAAATCATGCTTAGTAGTAGTATTTGCAACACAAAAATTGTGACACTATATGCTCACTCACACTATCAAGCTCGTTGCAAAAATTGATCCCCTCAAGTATTTACTGAGCAAAGCAGCTTTAACAGGAAGGTTGGTAAAGTGGGTCATGCTCCTCAGTGAGTTTGACATTCAGTATGTTGAAAGGCGAGCTATCAAAGGACAAGTCATCGCCGACCAATTAGCAGAAGCTCCATTATCTGACTATCATCCTATGACCATGGAATTTCCTGATACAGATATCCTCAACATTACAACACAACCATGGCAACTCTACTTTGATGGATCCTACACACAACATGGATCAGGGGCCGGAATTTTATTTGTCACACCTCTTGGGCACACAATTCCATGATCTTACAGGCTTACCTTCCGTTGCACTAACAATGTGGCAGAATATGAAGCCTTGATCCTTGGAATTAAAGTGGCTATTGACTGGAAAATCATAGAACTACAGGTGTATGGAGACTCCCAGTTAATCATCTATCAAGTCAACAATGATTACCAAACAAAGGATGACACACTGATTTTATATAAGATACTGGTAGATGATCTAAGAAAGTACTTCATAGAAATTAAATTTGAGCAGATACCAAGATCAGAGAACAAAGCAGCAGATGCCATGGCCACAATAGCATCTCTTCTACAAATGCCTGAAACACAGGATCGTTATCGATTTATTGTGGAACAAGTGTCAAATCCTGCATACACAAATCCCAAATCCCAAACCATAAGCCTTTTGGATAGTACCCAATCTTCCATTTATGGAGACATTTATACTTATCTGAAAGATAATATCTTACCGCCAGATCTTTCTCGCAACCAAAAGTGCAACTTCATACGCCAATCCGCCAAACATACCATTATTGACGACACCCTTTACCGTCGAGGCCTAGATGGTACACTTCTGCGTTGTTTAGAACATAACGAATCCGCTTCCGCTTTACATGAGGTCCATGAAGGAATTTGTGGTACACATTCAAGTGGATTATCTTTAGCCAAGAAACTCCTTCATTTGGGGTATTACTGGCCACACATGGAGCAAGAATCTTATAAATTTTTCAAGAGATGTCCAAAATGCCAAATTCATGGCAATCTTATACATGCACCGGCACAGGAGCTCCATCCATTCACAACTACATGGCCTTTCTGTTAGTGGGGATTAGACCTGGTAGGGAAAATTAACCCATCTTCATCTAATGGACACAAGTTCATTATCACAGCAACGAAATATTTTACAAAATGGGTGGAGGCAGTTCCCTTAACCACAATCACTGGGAAGCAAATATCATCTTTCATACTTAATTATCTCATTTGTAGATATGGGATACCCCAGTCAATCATCACAGATAATGGCAGGCCTTTCAAGAACCAAGACGTCCAAGAACTATGTGAAAAGTTTCACATCCAACATCGCTTTTCAACCCCATATTACCCTCAAGGTAATGGACAGGCAGAAGCTTCCAACAAAACAATCCATGATGCTGGTGTTCACTTGAAATATCAAAAATCATGAAAGAAGTACTCAGGTCATCATTGGTCTATCTCATATCATTGAGGCTTGTATTTTCTTTCAACATTTTTAAAAAGCTCAGTGATGATACAAAGCAAAATCAAAAGATTGTTGAAATGACACTTAGGTTTGCATTGATAAAATAGGTTTTTTGCATGGTAAAATAGATTTGCATGATAAAATAGATTGCATCCATATTAGTCTTGCATATGCATTTATAGATTTGTTTCAAAGCTACCAATTTCAATCTCAAAAGCTACATGTATGCCCTCTCCTTATCAAATCACTATCTCTTCAATATTTCTTAGGATAATATATAATTGTTTTCCTAATCACCTCTTTCTGAATCATTTTCTTTCATTTCAATCATCTCATATTCCATCCAATCTTAATCTATTATGTCTAGCACAAATCATTTAATTGCATCCTTGGTTTTGTTCCCAACCTTGTTACAAGCCTTTATCCAATCGTCATCATCATCATCATCATCATCATCATCATCATCATCATCATCATCATCATCATCATCATCATCATCATCGGGATGTATCCTTCCCTATCATTTTGTGTTGTTTCGGGATGTATCCTTCCCTCATCAACAACACTCTTATCATCATTATCAATCAATCTTGGCTTGCAACTTGATCAGGGAAAAATCACGTTTATCCTTGAATCCATTTGTGCTTACTTACTTTTCATCTTCTCCTTTCATTATCTCTTCCTCATCCCATCCCCTATTCTATTCATCATTTTGCATCATCAAGTCCTAGTACATTAATCGATCTTATACTGGGGCATATCATATCAATCAAAGAAGTCAAACCACATTGCCTAATCAAATCTGAATCAGCTCTGATGAGACTTTGATCAAATCTTGTGAGCATCTATCATTGATCCTCGCCTATCATGAGGTCAATTATCAATCAATCATTGATCCTCGCCTATCATGAGGTCAATCAATCATCAATCAATCATTGAATCTCACCTATCATGAGATCAATAATCTTCTAAGCTATCAAGATCATCAATCATCATCATAATTAACTGGAGGAATCAGTATTTCTTTATCGGGAGATAAATTGTCTCTATCATCAAATCATCATCATAATCAATCATCAAATCCAAAATTCATCAATTTATCTCCCGAGGGGGCATATATCGCTATCATTTCAAAATTCAAACATCTGGGGAAAATCAGGGGCATATTTTAAACTTTTCGTCAATACTGGCAGCTGAGGCAAAATCATTCTTCGAAGCAATGCGTAAACACATCACTTCAAAGAGGGGCAAAATGTAGACACCTAAAAATGGTCTGGAGAATCTAATTAATTAAATACGATTTATTTGATTAATTAATCTTAAAATTCATCTACTTAATAAATAAATAGAAATGTTTATTTATATTAGGTTCATTATTAATTCTTCTATTTCATCATATTACTTCTCTCTTAATTAAATAAACAAAATTAAAAACTTTGTTTTATTTAATTATTATCATTATTACTTCTTTTATACTTCTATCTTAAAATTAAATACACAACTTAAATAATTTGTGTTATTTAATTACCTCATCACATTTCTTCTTAATTAAATAAAGATATCCTAAAATCTTTTATTTAATTATCATTTTCCTTTTATTTTAATTTAATAAACAAATCCTATAGTTTGATTTATTAAATTATTTATTCCTCTTTGCTAAATTTAAATAAATCAAAAATATTTAAATTGATGCATAAATCATATTCCTTTTATTACTCACCAATAAAATTAGATTTTTTAAAATCTAATTAATTCAACTCTCATTCATGGGAAGAGCTTCAGGGACAAACCTGCAGGAAATCCTCTCCATCTTCTTCCTCCAATCTTTCCTCTCATCTTGCCTGGTGTTTTCATGGGGAGGAACAATCCTCCATGATCAGCTCCATCTTCTCATCCCATGCCATTCAATTCTCCAGATTGAATCCCAACCTCTTATCTTGTATCCCTATGCAAATGTGCTACTGTGAAAGCTATAAATACAGCTCTTTGGCTATAGGAAAAGGATCCCAACTTGTGCAATCTTACTCTGTAGGTTTTTCAAGCA
>VDFB02178665.1:0-23655 GCA_007258455.2 Sequoia sempervirens
CCTAGAATATTCCAACACCAAAAAATATTCAAAAAAACTAGCACAAACACATGAAACTGGGAATAATATCAACCTATGCAACAAGTCAAACTGTCATTGAGATACAACTCATGAACCAAGCTTGTGGAATGGATGAACACTAAGAAAACCAAGGGAAGGTAGGTATAGGAAATATTAGCACATTCCCAAATCCACAAGACAAGAAACTTCAGTGCAAAGAAATGAGGAGTAATTTCATTTCTCCCAGATATCCCTCTTCACAAACCAAAGACAGTCCAACACACTGTCAACCATGTCTTCTACTACCACACAATCCAAGACCTAAAACTCTAGATATAACACCTTAAGAGACTTTTGATCATCACATTAAAACTGCACTAGAAAATCTTCAAGAATGAAGAAATACAGAGAAAAATATATAGCACTTCTCAATCACCTTGTATAGTCTTTATCCAAATTTTCTCAAAAGCACTTGGAAACCAAGTAACCCTTGTTGAACAAGACAACTAAGAGGGGGGGTGAATCAGTTGTAACAAATTTTAACCTTTAAGAACTTCCACCAGAGATTAGATCAATTTTCATTCATAAATACTTTACCCTACTAATGTGATTAATCATTATGTGCAAAAGCATAAACTAAAAAACATCACACACAATAACACCAGATTTACGTGGAAAACCTAATAAGTGAAAAAACACAGTGAGGATTATCTCACAATATAGAGAATATCAAAACTAAATACAAAAGCTCACTTCTACAGAAGGCTCATTGCCAAAATAAGACTTACTATCCAGAACAAGACTCATTGTCCAACAAGGGCTAACCACTCAGAGGGCTCACTACCACAAAATTACAAAGAAGATAGAAGAGATTTGTTACAAAGAGAAAAAAATATCAATGTAACTGAGATTTCCACCACAATTCATTCACACACTTGCAGACATGCTTGAATGATAGACTACACCTTTAGCTCATTGCTTCCAAAAACTTACAATTAGATTTCACATTAATCTTCTCAACCTCACATCACATACTCATTTTTTCACATCTATCTCACATCTATACTTATTGCATTCATTCATCATCATATCTCAACTTGTATTTATACCATCTTCAAATTTGAAACTCATCCAATTTCAGCCACACACCACTTGCACTTACAAATTAAAATGAGGTCAGCACCAAAACATTCTACAATTCAATTAGAATGAGGGTGACCCAAACACACGCTTCACACATGCTTCAATAAACTTTTTGAGTGGTGTTAAACACAAGGTCAGCCAAACCAATGTAAAACACATAAAAAATTAAGTACACACAACCTTAGCACGATCCAATCTTTCCAGCTATCAAAATTAACTTGAACACGACCTCATTAACTTATCCTGAGAATTGCAAGTCATAAGACTTGAACAAGAAGAAATCTGGAGCAACTACATTTCTCTTGGACCTCAACTAGATATATAGAAAAGAACGGTTTAGAACTAGTGAACATAACTCGCACTGAAAAATGATCCAAAAACCCAAAAAATGGATATAACAGATTCAAATAATCACAAACAATACCTCAAATCCTCACCAACATAGTAGCAAATCCCAGAGAAAAACCCGAAGCAAACATTGAACACTTGCAACCTTTCTTTATTACAATTTTCTCAATATCCTTGACATATACAATCAATAACCATCATACATGACATCAATGACAACAACAACCATTTGGAAACTAGTTAAATAGTTGACATCGATGACAACACCTTCATACTTGCAACAATCTCCCCCTTTGTCATTGATGGCAACACATGTTGTGGAAAACCATCAAAGAAAACACAACTCTAAACACATTTTCCATGATTTTACTTTCTCCTCCTTAGTAGATAAACTTTTTCACATGATATTTTCTCCCCCTTTGACATCAATGGAAAAGGAAAAATATGTTTTACATTGATTTCCCCTTTAACATTAAGAACAAAATACTCTTTCAATTACAACACATGAAACTACCTACTCCCCCTGAGAGGTAGCCACCAAACATCAGTCCAAAAGAAAGATAGATCCATAGACCCACCAGACTGATGCATCTCCATATGCATCTAGTTCAAGAAAGGAGGGGCAATAAACCCTAACTTCTCCTGAAGATACTCAAAAGTATCTTTAGGTAGAGCCTTAGTAAATATTTCTACAACTTGATCCTTTGTAGGTGCATACTCAAGCTTTACTTCATTCTCCATAATCTTCTCTCTCAAAAAGTGATACCTTATTGATATATGCTTTGTCCTTGAGTGCATCACTAGATTTTTTGAAATTTTAATTGCACTTGTATTATCATAGAAGATAGAAATGGGATCATCATACATTACTCTGATATCTTTCAATGTTTGTCTCATCCACAAAACTTGTGTACAACAAGATGTTGCAGCTATATACTCAGCCTTTGCAGTGGATAAGAAAACTAAATATTTCTTTTTACTCAACTATGACACCAATCTATAACCAAGAAAGAATGCACCACCACTTGTATTTTTTTTGTCATCAACACAACCTACCCAATATGCATTTGTATAAGCACTTAGTGTAAAATCAATATCCTTAGGATACCACAAGCCATAATCTGGAGTGCCATTCAAATATATGAATATCTCTTAATAGTAGAAACATGTGTTTCTCTAGGATCTTCTTGAAATCTAACCATAAGAAAAATTGTGTGCATGATATACATTCTAGTAGCAATTAAATACAACAATCCTCCAATCATAGATCTATATTTGCTCTAATCAACCTTAGGTGAATCATCATCTTTACACAATTTGCAGCTAGTCACCATACGAGTGCATACCAGTTTGGAACCATCCATTCCAAACTTCTTCAACATTTATCTTACATACTTTGACTATGAAATAAAATCTCTTTCTCTATTTGATTGATTTACAGTCCAAGAAAGAAATTCATCTCACCAAACATAGAAATCTCAAATTCTTTTTGCATCTCTTCAGTAAACATCTTGCACATTGTTTCATTTCCTCCAAATATAATGTCATCAACATATACAACCACTATCAATATCTTGTCATTTTCAATTTTGAAGTACATTTTTTTTGTCTTTTGTACCTTTATTGAAACCTTGTTGAATCAAATATCTAGCTAGCCCTGCATACCAAGCTCTGGGAGCTTGATTCAATTTGTATAAATATTTCTTTAATCTACAAGCCATATTTGATAACTTAAATCTTTCTGGTTGTTCCATCTAGACTTCTTCCTCAAACTCACCATTCAGAAATGCAGACTTAGCATCCATCTGATAAAATTTAAAATCTTTATGAGAAGAAAATGCTAAAAAAATTATGATAGCTTCCATCCTTTCCACCAGAGAAAAGGTCTCCTGAAAATATATACCTTCTACTTGTGAGTACAACCCTTACACACAAGCCTTGATTTATTTCTAACCACTTCTCCATTCTCATTCAACTTTTTTCTGAATACCCATTTTGATCCAATTATATTTTGATTTGTCGGTCTAGGGACCAATTCCCAAGTTTGATTCTGCTCAATCTACATAAGTTCTTCTTCCATAGCTTTCATCCAATTCTCATCATTACATGCTTCACTCACTATCTTTGGTTCAACTTCAAAAAGTAAGCACAAATTTATTTCACCAGCAGGATCAACTCTGCTTCTTGTCAATACTCCTTCCCTCTTGTCTCCAATTATTTTTCTACACATATTTAGGTGTCTTTGGGGACACCACCAGATCTTCTTCTTCTTCATTCTGCTTCTCCTATTCTTCCACAACTTCTTCTATTCTTATGCAATCAAGTTCATCAAATACATATCCATCAACTTCAATTGAATTCTTCAATGCTTCATCCACCTTGACATTTTTTCTCTCTACAATCTTTCTTAGTCTTTTATTGAAAAATTTGTAATATTTGCTTCTAGTAGAGTATCCAAGGAAGATACCTTCATCACATCTAGCATCAAACTTCCCTAGATTTTCTTCATCCCTTTTAATATAACATTTGCTCCCAAATACCTTGAAATACTTGATAGTAGGAATTCTTCCACACCATAGCTCATAGGGGGTCTTAGTACTGTTATATTTTTCTTGAACTTTATTGAACACATAAACATCAGTTTGAATAGCTTCTCTCCAATAAAATTTTGGTAGACCTGCCTCTGTAATCATTGATCTAGCAACTTTTTGCATTGTTCTATTCTTTCTTTCAACAACTACATTCTATTAAGGAGTTTTAGGAGTAGATAATTGTCTTTTTATTCCATGAACTTCAAAAAACATATTAAAATCATTGGAGGTGAATTCACCACCTCTTTTAGACCTCAAACATTTTATTCTCAAATTTTCTTCATTCTCTACCATAGCCTTAAATGCCTTGAATCTATCTAATGCATCATATTTTTCCCTAAGAAAAGTAACCCATGTATATCTAGAGTAATCATCAATCAAAAGCATAAAATACCTTTCACCTTGTAGAATCCTCACTCTTGTCTAGGACCACAGAGATCTGTATGAATCAAATCTAGTATCCTGGTAGTAGAGTGTTCCTTCAACCTAAAGTAGTTTCTAGCTTGCTTTCTAAATAGACAATTCTCGCAAATAGCATTAATAGGCTTTGTAATCCTTGGTAAATCTCTCACAACTTGTATTGCACTGATTCTTGCTAAGTTGTCAAAATTCATATGACACATCCTCTGGTGCCATAACCAACTGTCATTAATCTGAGTCATAAAGCAATGTCCATCAACATCCTTAAGTTGATAAATATTTCCTTCATACTTCTTACTAGCAATAATCACTGTTTTGGATCCTTTCCTAATTTCACATCTCTCATCCTCAAATACAAGATTATATCCATTACTACACATCTTTCCAACACTCAAGAGATTATGCCTTAAACCCTTTACATAGTAGACATCATCAGTATTATGCTTTCCATGAAAACTTACTAAACCTATCCCACAAATCTTAGCACCAGTATCATCTCCAAATTTAACTAAGCCTCCATCATATTTTTCAAGTTTAACAAACTTTCTCTTATCACCAGTCATGTGATGTGAACAACCACTGTAGACAACCTAGTAGTTATTTTCTTGTTTATCATGAAGTGCATATATCACAGTATCTTCATCTTTCTTTAGAGGAAATTCATTCACCTATCTTTTAGTATTAGTAGTAGATTCATCTTATATACCCAAGAACAAGCATTCATTATCATCAAAATATCCATAATTAGAATCATCATTAGAAATGATCCGGTGGATATTTTCAGTGAAAATTGAAGTGTCTCATTTCTCTCCAAAATTAGCACCATTAGAAAGAGCTCGGCGTTCTGATTCCAACGCAACTCGAACGGAGCGAAAAGGAGTCCGTTTGCACGAGATATAGCCAGTCAAACCTTCAGTCCAACTGGGATCAGGGAGCACCTAGGAAGCAAAAAAATGATGTCATCAAAAGTTCTTGAAGTTGGCGTCATCGTGAAGAGCTCATCACAAGCTTTCCAATGCAACTCGTTTCATCGAAATCTGACATCGTATGCTCGAGTTACAAACAGTCAAAGTTCAGTTGACTTTGAGGGTACAGTTGCTGACATCATCATTCCATACTGTACGGATGGTGAAGTTTACAAACTAGATTCTGACATGTGGAA
Organism: Sequoia sempervirens; assembly: GCA_007258455.2. NCBI lineage: Eukaryota > Viridiplantae > Streptophyta > Pinopsida > Cupressales > Cupressaceae > Sequoia > Sequoia sempervirens. The sequence continues at coordinate 5,665 of VDFB02178665.1, forward strand.
TCCACACCAGCATTGTACGGACCAATTGTAGAGTGACACGTGGCAGTCCGTAAGCCCAATCAATAGGTCCAGTCAGCAATCCGTACACCCAGTCAGCAGGTCTAGTCAGCAAGCCACGTCATCAGCCACGTCATCATCTAATTGGCAGACACTTGGTATCTCAGTTAGCAGTTACGTCGTCGAGTTTATCTAGTCAAAGCCTACCACGTGGCACCCTCCTAGTGCAGCACATGGACTTGTCTTCTACCGGCGAGCAGTTCTTTTGTTATGTTTGTTAAAAGGAGTAGAGGGGATTCGAACCCCTACCACTCATCACTGAAACGTTTGCGCTCGCCAGTGCACCAAAGCCAACGCTTTCAACTTTGATGGGCGATGGTTTTCTTTTGTTATGTTATTATCGACAATTGGTTGCAAAAGACCCGACGGCCGGGAGTTGAACCCGGAACCGCCGGGCCCAACAAAATACGGGCGACCGCTACACCATTCGATGGTTTCAATATGTGTTTAGCATTGGTTGTGTTTGTTGACTGTCTCAAAACCGAATTCTTTGTTTTTTAAAAACAAACTCCTATACTTTTAAATTAAACAAACAAATTTTATTTAAAATTAACCCCTTAAGTTGTAACAAAAGCCCGAAATGAATAAACAAAAGGGCTAAAATAAATATTAGGGGGGATTTTTAAAGATTTATATGTGTATAAAGGAGATTAAGTTGTTTTTTTGGGAGATATGGAGGATTTCAAATATATGATTTATAATTTGGAGAGATAAGGAATATTTTGTAAATCAATTGGTTAGTAACCAATTTGAGAAATTTTTATGTATTTAAAGGGGAGAGAGTGAGTGAGTTTGGTACTCATAATTTTTTCACAAATTGGTGCTAGGTGATACAAAGAGGAGTTCTAGGAGATTCTTGGAGCCATTTTCGTACATCGGAGTAAGGTTATGCTGCCGAAGTGCTTGAAGAAATGGTTTTGGTGCAATTGTAATTCTGATTTTGGTGATTAATCGGATCGGTCTCACTCCATTTGGAGCGGACCCGGAGATGTAGTCACGATTGTGGCGAACTCCGAAATCAAACTCTGTTTGCATCTCTCTTTCTTTCTCTCACTTTCTTCATTCTGTTGTTATCACCTTGACATTTTAATTATTGTGATTATTTCTGTAAGTTAATTTTAATTTTATTAACTTGGAATAATCATTGTAAAAAATTAAGCATTCATTTCTGCAATTTAGTCTAGATCCTATACAGATCAAGAAATACCAGGATCTTCATTAACATAATATGCTCTCTTAATCATCTTCCCATTGTTTTCTTTGTTTAATCTATGCTTATTATTCTTAGCTCTTTCCAAACATCTAGAAGCATAGTGACTAATTCCTCCACAACTAAAACATTTAAAAGGTAACTTACCTTCATACTTACCAGAGCCCTTTTTTCATTCTTCTTACAAAGTTAGCTTCTACATCATCAAAGTTATCTTCATCTGGATCGTTAGGTCTTGTAGCCCTAAAAGCAGTTTTTATCTTCGACCATTTCTCAAGCTAGGATTTCTCATTTCATAAGATGTTAGAGTACCCAAAAACTTATCTTTAGTATATGTCTTATAATCTATATATTCCTTAATAAAAAATACCTTTTCATTGTATGTATCGGGGAGAGTTCTAAGAATCTTCTTCACAATCTTAGATTTATCCATTGTAGCACCAAGTCCTCGCATTCCACCTACCAACTCATCCACTCTACGTACATAGGATTTAATGTTCTCATCTTCAAATATTTGTAGGATCTCGAATTGTGCCTCCAAATTCCGCAACTTTGCTTCTTTGACCCTTTCATCTCCATGCATCTTTTCCAATTCATCCCAGACCTCTTTAGTAGTCTTCAAATTTGGAACTTTAATTAACTCGAAATGTGAAAGACTATTCTTCAGAATAAACTTTTCCTTATTGTTCACTTCATGTGCCTTGATCTCATCAACTGTACTCAAACCATTTACAGGAAGAGTGTAAACAATCTTGTAAGCATTCTTAACATCATATCCATAGTACTCCATATATCCTTCCATCTTCATCTTCTAGAGGGCATAGTTAGTCCCATCAAACCTAGGACACTCAATAGTGATCTTGCTCACCATTCCAAACCTTCCTTAAGTGGTTAAGCTCTTCTCTAAGGAACCAAGCTCTGATACCAATTATTGAACAAGATAATTGAGAGGGGGGTGAATCATTTGTAACAAATTTTAACCTTTAAGAACTTCCACCAGAGATTAGATCAATTATCATTCACAAATCCTTTACCCTAGTAATGTGATTAATCATTAAGTGCAAAAGCAAAAATTGAAAAGCATGACACACACAATAACACCATATTTACGTGGAAAACCTAATAAGGTAAAAACCATGGTGAGGATTAGCTCACAATATAGAGAATATCAAAAATGAATATAAAGGCTCACTACCAAAGAAGGCTCACTGTCAAAATAGGACTTACTGTCCAAAATAGGACTCATTGTCCAACAAGAGTTAACCACCCAGAGGGCTCATTGCCACAAAATTACAAAGAAGATAGAAGAGATTTGTTTTAGAGAGAAAAAAATCTCAATGCAACAAAGATTTACACCACAATTCATTCACACACTTGCAGACATGATTGAATGATAGAGTACACCTTCAACTCACTACTTCCAGAAACTCCCAATTATATTTCACACTGATCTGCTCAACCTCGCATCACATACACATTGTTTCACATCTATCTCACATCTATCTTTCTTGCATTCATTCATCATCATATATCAACTTGTATTTATACTTTCTTCAACTTTGAAACTCATCCAGAGTTGGCCACATACCACTTTCACTTACAAATTCAAATTAGGTCAACACCAAAACATTCTATGGTGGAATTAGAATGAGGGTGAACCAAACACACACTTCAACATGCATTCATAAAATTTGTGAGTAGTGTTAAACACAAGGTCACCCAAACCAGTGTAAAAAACATAAGCAATTAAGCACATGAAACCTTAGCACGATCGAATCTTTCTATATAACAAAATTAACTTGAACATGACCTCATCAATGTATCCTGAGAACCACAATTCATAATACTTGAACAAGAAGAAATCTGGAGCAACTACATTTATGTTGGACCTCAGTCAGATACACATAAAAGCATAGTTCACAACTAGTGAATATAACTTGCATTGAGGAATGATCTAGAAACCCAAAAAATGGATATAGCAGCTTCCAACAATCATGAACAATACCTCAGATCCTCACCAACATAGCAACAAATCTTGGAGCAAAACCCAGAGCAAACACTGAACACTTACAACCATTATTTATTATAATTTTCTCAATATCCTCGACATATACAATCAATAACCATCATACATGACATCAATGACAACAACAACTAATTGGAAACTAGTTAACTAGTTGACATCAATGACAACAACTTCATACTTGCAACAACCCTGTTGCATCTACAACACCTTCTCAACACCATAAATATCTTCTCAACATATTCACACTAGAAGTTGACATCAATGACAACACTCATGAAAACATAGTGCAACAATCTCCCCCTTTGTCATTGATGGAAAATCTGTTGAAAAACCATCAACAACGAAAGCAACTTTGTATCTTCAATACTTAAGTAGCTCCCCTCCTTACTTGAACATTTATTTCCCTATGTTTTTCAAACATCTCTCTCCCACTTTTACATCAATGGAAAAGGGAAACACTGTCACACTTCACTTCAGGCACAAGATATGCTCTCCCTAACTATACCAGACAAAGACATTGTTACCTGCTCCCCCTAAGAAGTAGCCTTCATTAGTCCAAGACAAATAATACATCTTGAATTTCTTCCTTGGATAGATGCACAATCTTATGCATCTAGGTGAAAGGAGGGGTAATAACCCCTAGCTTATGTCTAAGATACTCAAATGTATCTTTTGGAAGAGCCTTTATGAAAATGTATGCTATTTGATCATTTGTACATGCACACACTACTAGATTTGACACCATTTTCTGACCGGTGTTCATCGGTCGTTCGACAAATCTTTGTCGGAAGAGCAACGCAATGGAAAAAATCTTTCCATCGCTATTTTTTCGTCGAAAGGCCAATGAAAAATTAAATGTCAAAATAACGGCAAAGAATCGTCAGTCGACGACATCGTGAAATACCTCAGGATTTCATTAGAAAATCAATGAAAACTTTGTTTATACACCGACAAATTACACCAGAAGTTCATCGCCGATTCAACGAAATGGGCAAGCAGTAGCATCAAAACAACAAAAGACGTTCGTTGAAATTGTGACGAAATAGGCAAGTAGTAGCGTCAAAACAACACCAAAAGTTTGTTGAATGTGTGATGAAATAGGAAAGTAGTAGCATCGAAACAACACCAAGAGTTCATCGACTTTGCAACGAAATTAGCAAGGAGTAGCGTCGGAAGAACACCAAAAGTTCGTTGAAAGTGCGATGAAATGGGTAGGGAGTAGCGTGGTAGCAACACCGAAAGATCATTGGAAGGGAAACAAAATGGGTAGGGAGTTACAATGAAATCGTCATCGCAGCTATAGCAACTTCATCGAGCCTTTCTGTTGATTCGTCGGTGGTTGTCATCAAAATTGCGACGAAGAAGAAATTTGAAAAAAAAAAAATTCGTGGAAATGTACCATTGCGGAGACTAACGACTGATCATATATATAGACTGCATATTGGTTTGATGCTTCAAACGATGTATTTCTTATATTGAAAAGTGCATTACCTTATTAAGCTTCTCTTTGTTTTGAGAATAGTTTAATATTCTCTACTTAACGGCCAACCATGTGATGGTGGAAGCTCATTTGGCCCCTCCCCCCCCTCACATCACTCTCAATTCCCCATACCCAATCATATAACATTAATCATTGATTTCCATTAATAACATATAACATTCATTCATTAACATATAATATTCATTAATTAACATATTCACATTCATTCATTAATATATAATATTCATTCTTTCAGTTTTTACATATTATCAAAAATATGGTTGTCATGATATGATTACAATCACTTTTTTTTTTGTTTCTTTTTCAAAGCTACATAAAGCTGAAGTGGAGTATCATTTTCTAAATCAATATCTTCCCCCCTTTAGTTGTTTTTCCCTCTACTTGTGATCTTAATGTATGTGTAGTCGTCTGCTCATGATGTGGACACCGCTTCAAGGGGGGATCTGCTACAATAAGAAAGAAATGTTAAACCGATATGTTTTATTATTATTGTTACAAGTATTTGATTAATTAAAAGAACATTAGAGTGGTTCTCTTTACTTGATGGGTCCACATCATGTTCACGAACTTTTGTTATAGACTCATGCTCAACATGTTGAACACCCTCTAAATCGATTTGCGGTTGAAACATGAAGGTTACAATAATTAATACACCAATTGAAATTAAATATGTTTAAGAGAACATGAGGGTGGTCCTCACCGGATGGGGCCACATCATGTTCTGATCTTCTCTAGCGATCATGCTCAACACGTTGATCACGCTCTACATGCTCTAAAGTTGAAACACAGAAAGGTTACATTAATTAATACACCAATTGCAATTAAATATGTTTAAAAGAACTTTAGAGTGGTCCTCTTTACCTGATGGGGCCACATCATATTCCTGATCTTCTCTAGCTGATCATGCTCAACATGTTGATCATGCTCTACATGCTCTAAATTACCGGGATGTACACCATGACCTTCATCTGACGTTCTGCTCCACCTCACCGGGCTGCATTCCAATGTCATGTGCGTATATATTATCATTGCTTGAATGTTTAAAACAAATAGGCATGTAATTACTTTATGGTGGAAATTAATATTGAATAGATTGCACAAGTATTCAATTTTAAATAAACTTTATTGAGTTTATTTACCTGCATGTCGGATGCAATGGAAGATTGTGGTTTCCTAGTCAAGACTTAGGCGTTCAGCCACGACTCCATAGCCTTGCTGGAAGACAATCTTTAGGTCCTCTTTTGAGGGAACTCTATTGAATTCAAGCCCTACATTTTTGCAAAAGATCATGAATTTTTCTTCTATGGTGTGATAAAACCAAAATTGTTTTCAATTTATTATAATTTGGATGCAATATTTCATTTATTGATACTTACAATTTGTGCGGCTAATTTCATATAACCACCAAAGCCAAGTTTGTGTTGTCTGTTCTTTTCTAGTCTTACCTTTGTTGCCTTTGATGTGTTGGGTAGCCTATGAAAAGTTTGAAATACGTTAGATTATGTAAAAAGAAAGAGTAATCTGTATATAATTACATTGTTGATAGTATCACACATAGCATACTACTTAAAAAAAAAAAAATGGCATTTCCATAGCATACAGACATTGAGAGCATATAAAATACAGAGTTCAATCCATGAATTATAGAAAATAGATATTTGTTGGTTATATTCATATTGCTTATTACATTGCACAAAACATACTACAACTACATAAATATCAGATGGTGGCAGGAGTTGTCTATGCTACCACATTTTCATACATGTCTACCAAAGCATTTTATCAAGCAGTTCACTACCTTGTTGTTATGGATAAAATCCTAAAATGAGTGCTTTTGAACAAGCTATGGATGCTTGGAAAAAATCTATCAAAGCATAATAGTAAACAATAGCATACACAAGGAAGTGAGCTGTTTCAAAAATGCCTCAAAGAAATGTGGTCTCATGGCATGGAATGCCATTATAATCCATAACAATTTGCTTGTCATGGCGTGGTTATGGCATTCCATCACCATGAGACCACGAAGCATTTTTTCCAAATAGTTCACTACCTTTTCTAATGCTACCACATTTTCATCTTTGCTATGGCACAAAAGTAAAAACCTCAAATAGGTGCTTTTCGAGACAAGCTATGGATGCTTGGGAAAAATCAAAGCATAATAGTAAGCAATAACATAGACAAGGCAGTGAATTGTTTGAAAAAATTTCCTAAAAATGCGGAGTCTCCTTGATGATGGGAATGCCATGATAACAATTTGCTTGTCATGGCATTCCATCACCATGAGACTACATTTCTTTGAAACATTTTTTTCAAGCTGTTCACTGCCTTGTCTATGCTACTGCATTTTTCATACATGTCTACCAAAGCATTTTATCAAACAATTCATTGCCTTGCTGCTATGGCTAAAATTCTAAAACAGGTGCTTTTTAAACAAGCTATGGATGCTTGGAAAAAAATCTATCAAAGCATAATAGTAAGCAATAGCATAGATAAAGGCGTTGAATTGTTTCAAATACCTTAAAAATGTGGTCTCATGTTGATAACCATATAAATTGCTTGTCATGGAATTTTGTTATGGCATTCCATCACCATGAGACCACATTTTTTTGAAGCATTTTTCAAATAGTTCACTACTTTTCTATTCATTTTTTATACATGTCTACCAAAGCATTTTATCAAACAGTTCAATGCCTTCATGCTATGGCTAAAAAGTAAAAACCTCAAATAGGTGCTTTCAAACAAGCTATGGATGCTTGGAAAAAATCTACCAAAGCATAATAGTAAGAAATAACATAGACAAGGCAGCGAATTGTTTGAAAAAATGCCTAAAAGAAATGCAATCTCACGGTGATGCAATGTCATGACAATCCATAGCAATTTGCTTGTCATGGCATTCGTCATGGCATTCCATCACCATGAGACTACATTTCTTTGAGACATTTTTTTCATGCAGTTCACTGCCTTGTCTATGCTACTACATTTTTCATACATGTCTACCAAAGCATTTTATCAAATAGTTCATTACCTTGCTGCTATGGCTAAAAGTCTAAAATAGGTGCTTTTAAACAAGCTATGGATGCTTGGAAAAAATCTATCAAAGAAAGCATAATATTGCTTAATAGCATAGACAAGGTAGTGAACTGTTTCAAAATACCTCAAAGAAATGTGGTCTCATGGTGATGGAATGCCATGACAAATCATAGAAAATTGCTTCATGGCATTAGTTATGGCATTCCATCACCATGAAGACCACATTATTTTGAGCAATTTTCAAATGGTTCACTACCTTTTCTGTGCTACCAAATTTTCATACATGTCTACCAAAGCATTTTATCAAGCAGGTTCAGCGCTTCATGCTATGGCTAAAGTAAAAGCACCTGTAAGCGAGGTGCTTTTCGAACAAGCTATGGATGGCGACGACAAGCATAATAGTAAGCAATAACATAGACAAAGGCGTTGAATTGTTTGAAAAATACCCCACAAAATGCAGTCTCACGGTGATGGAATGCCATGACAATCCATAGCAATTTGCTTATCATGGCATTCGTCATGGCATTCCATCACCATGAGACTACATTTCTTTGAGACATTTTTTTCAAGCTGTTCACTGCCTTGTCTATGCTACTGCATTTTTCATACATGTCTACCAAAGCATTTTATCAAATAGTTCATTGCCTTGCTGCTATGGCTAAAAGCCTAAAGCAGGTGCTTTCAAACAAGCTATGGATGCGTGGAAAAAAATCTATCAAAGCATAATAGTAAGCAACAAGCCATGGTCTCATGGTTTTTTTTGCATGAAAATTAGCTCAATTTTATTCACCTTTTTTTGCAGATTTTAAACACGTTTTTTTGGCGATTTTAAAGTTTGAAATGGAAAAAAATCATTGACCAAAAATTCAATGATTTTTTCAAAAAATAAAGGAAAAAATTGTCCAGCCTATAGTTTTTTTTTAAATCGTGATTAATCAGGATTTTTTGTAGATTTATGCTTCTATATCACATACCTTCCTTGGCCCAGTGGTGTCTTTCCTTTTTTCTTTTCAGCCTTCTCCTTTCCATCAAACACCAAGTCCTTCCACTCCCTTTCCAGAATCATGGGGGGACGCTCATACTTTTTGTTCTTCTCTAAATGTGACCTATATTGGTCCCTCGCATACTTTAGATAGGTACTAGCTTTCTTAAGGACCTTGGTTCGGTTGAATGTTTTATCACCGAACACCACAATTAAATGGTTAATGAGCTCACCTTTTAAATCTTCATTTTGGGCATTCTATCGTGTACGCATGGTGGGCCCGAAGAGTTCCAATGTAATATCACTTAGATGTTTATAAAAAACATCATTTCCTGCAAGATGATCATGAGATCAATAATCTAAAAAGAGCGATCAATAAGTAAATTTCAATTGGATTATATAGAATAATAATTAAAACATTTTAAAGTACCTAGGACCTTCTCTATCTTTATGGGAATGAAATCCTCGGTAACCACAAGTGTGACTGGAAATGTTCTCGTACTAGTAATATGCGAAGATCTAGGAAATGCTGCTAAAACATCACTAGTACCAGTGGCCTCTGCATCCCCAGGTACATGTCCTAACACATGTTCTGGTATGTGTTCGCTGCTAGAGGGTGCATTAACGGATGCCTGCATGGTATGTGTTGCTGACATTTCAAACGACAATATAGGCATGAATTATGGGATTAGATAATGCGATGTATGCCTAGGAAGATTAGGATGGACACTTATACCAACCCTTACTCCTCGAGAAGCACTTGCAGTACCCTGATCATGGCCAGGAGCATCATGAGGAGGAAAATAACCCTATAAAAACAACACATATTTTAGTTCATGACATAAAAGAGTACAAAATATAAAACCATGAATGAACTTATGTTATAATTAAAGACCTCATGACAACTTACTTGCAAGTTTTGTAATCTCTCTATCAATAATTTAACCCTCTCTCTTATCTGATCTGTTTGAGGCATTTTGAACATCAACTGAGTCATTTCTTCATTGTATATTTTCATGAGATTCTTTATTGTATTGAAAGGGTTTGCTAAATAAGCCATGTCATCATCAGAAAATATTGACTGCACCTCACTATGGATGCTTTCCTCTACTGCTGGTGCCTTTCCCTGATCAGTCGACTGCAACAATAATATTAAAAATATTATCGAAATTAACCCAAAAAACTTATGAAAAAACCATAATAATAAAACATTTCCCTCGTATCTAATTTGTACAATTACAATGAGGTAAACCTGTTGGGTAGAAGCGTCTAAAGATACATCGCGATCTGTGCTTTGGGCCAAAGCCTTCTCTGTACGATTAATGTCCCCCTGTGACAAAAATTAAATATAAAAAAACATTACCAAAATGAAACCAATAGTCTTATGAAAAAAACATAAGAATAAAATGGTATATTGGAGTCATTAATTGGAGGTTGGGTAAAATGGTACATAGTACGTACCACCCCCATAGTAATTGTGTTTGTAACTAAGTGATTCAAATTGTAATCAATTAGCAACTCTCTTCCTAGGTTATTGATTTTATCGCTTTTATACAAATACTGACTTCCCTCGCGCACCTCAAATATGCAATTGGGTTGCTTATTTATTGACCCAGGTCGTGTACTATTTATAAACCCTACAATATTCCCTGATGTTTTTGGCCTTCTGTCAATGTACATAGCCACTCCTTTATTTTGATCCTTATCTTTTAGTTGTATATAATTTGTTGATAGTGCATACCTATGCATACTTCATGTATATCAAACCAGTTGCATCCAATGTTTGTAAATGTAACAGGGTCCAACATACTTCATCAATTCAGTAACTTTGTCATAATAGACCTTTATGCCATCCATGCAAAATAGGCCCAAACCATGTAATGACAATGGTGCTATGCGATATATCCTCTCGTTGACACAAAAATCGGTGTTTATTGGAGGAAGTTCCTTGCATACCCATTGTTTCCGTAGATGTTTGTACCTCAAGGGCACCTCGATGTCGCCTATGCTCTCATCATCATAAGAACATGACCCCCCTTCAGCAAGAAAAAATTCTATGCATTTACGAAATTTTCTTCTAATCTTTTGACCTCTAGTTGATCTCCCTCTTTTAGACATACTATATGTCTCGCTTTCCTCTTCTCTTCCTGAATTTCCCTCACTCAAGGAAGATAGATCTGACAGATATCTATTTGGTGGTACCTGCACTCGTAAGGATCTTGGATGAAGCTCTTTCATGCTGATGTGATCCCAAGGTGACATTATGATTAATCTATCATTTCATCGCTAGAATTTCACAGGTTATAAGGTAATCAAGTCTTGATAGATTGCAAGCTATTGTTACTACCGTCCAAATGTGTCCATCACAAATCAAATCTATAACATTTTAACTCCCAAACTTTTGTAGCAAGTGTTAAACAGGCTATGGTCCCTCAGTTACACAACCAAGGCCTCAAATGTATTCTCTAATTGTAATCAAAGGACTTTTCTCTTCATTCAAGTAAATAGCTTGAGAGAAACACCACCAAGTGGTTTATTGGACACTACATGACTAAAATAGAAGAAAATTAACATTTAATTTCCATATGTCTAAGTGGTTAGCAGTGTGTACTAGGCATGGTTAAGTCATCATAAGTTTACGCTTTGGCAATAATTTTTTTTTAAGTCATATTAAATCTTCCTATGTCTAATTGCTAGGAGATTTTTGGTATATTTTAAGGTAGGATGATTGATGAAAGAGCCCAAAGACTAGCCTTTCTCCATGGTATCCAGGTACACATAGTAGCGGTCTTCTCTTATACGGTTGGACATGATTTAAAGAACTTAGCTAGGAATTATTCATTTAACCTAAGGTTTTCTCATAATGCCATCATTGGAAAAGTATGATCAAATTCTTCTATTATGAAGAATTGGTCTATATGCCTCTAGTAATCACTATAAATGTTTATAAGGATAAAATGAATAATTTCATCAGTTAGGAGAGAATCAACTTTGAGTTCTTCAAAGATTATATTCCTCTATTCATAATTTTTAAGGGTTGTGTGTGGAGGTGGTTATCACTACCAAGAAGGGAGGAGACCTTTCCTTATATTCTTTTATAATTTTCATTATTCTTATTTATTTTACACCTACATTTACAAATACACATACACATGCATTTATTATTTTCATTTATTTCTCATGTAGTTTAATAGTTTGATCTGATGGAGCCTCAAATTTAAGTCCTTGGTTTCCTTTTGTTACTAGTTTGTCTTGATTATTCAGAAGGTACCTGGGGCTGGAATTTTGCTTTGCTTCCATGAAACCTTGGTGTTCTATCTTTGGGTTGGGTTTTTTCTGTCATTACCTTTAGAGGAGGGGTTCTAAAAACAACTTATGTCCCATTGAATCGTCTAGGCCAGGCCCCTTTTTAATAAAAATGCTAAATATTTTTCCTGCCCCTTTTATTTATTAAAGTCTAGGTCAGTCTGTGCCTCATGCCTTTAAAACAACATTGAGTCATCAACTGTCGTTGCCCTAAGCGGTGTCCCTTTCCCCTTATTTTCTTCTAAGTATTTTTAATGTTTTGCAAGGGTTATTTTGATGATCGTCAATTTCCCTACCATTGATTTTTACCGTTTCCCATGATCTCGCGATGACACCACCGTTGGCTATTTGGTGATCACGATATCACGGGCAGGTGACATGTGTCCCAGTTTGTCGATGCTGAAAAGAGTAAAAAAAAAGTGTTTAATATGTGTATCAGACTTTAGTGCATTATGGAGTGGGTTACTAAACCACATGTGAGATGCACGTGCTTATGATCAATGGTGATGTTTTAACCTTGTTGAAAAAGGCTGCTCGATGGATAGGTATTGATGCTGCTCCCTATTATGTATGATCATGATCACCGATGAAGGGAATCAACGGTTGCCTACTATTGCATGATCCTAAACTTAAGGGAGTTTAATTATCGTGATCATGGATGGGCACCACATGTATTCTTTTGGGGCCATGTATTATGGTGGATCCTTGATAATGATGTGGAGATGTTGTTACCTTCTTTGAAGGTGACCATTCGATAATCTAACAGAAACAAGAGATCGACCGTGAAGATTTAAATTTGCGTCAAATACAATTAAAGTCATTGGCGTGGCGTGAAAGTAAGCTTTAATGGTGGACGAGACGTCTTCTAGCCATTTCTCATAAATTCTAAGTATTTAATATCAGGCTATCTTCACCACAAGGGCATTCAAGTGTTTTCCAAGTGGTCCAGAGCCAAAGATAGAGTTTTTTCAAAGCAATTACAGCAGGGTTTGATTTTCTGCAGGGTGCGAAATCCCATGAGTTACTTTCTTTATCACTGTTTTTGTTTGAATGTGATTCTTGTGGAGGGTTGTTTTGTGTTGGTCAGCAGTTTTCTGGATTAAGGTTCTAGGGTTACTAGTTCTTTTGAATTGTGGGAAATTGCAAAATTCTACTGTAATTTTGTTTTGGGTAGCTCTAGTTTGTTCACAAATTTGATCTTAGGAGAAGGCTTGGTTGTTTGAAATGGCACCACTAAAGCAGCATTCTGGCCTTATTGATTATTTGCAAAGGAATCTATATGACGATTTCCTTGACCAATTCCCTTTGTCAACAAATGACAAGAAGAGGGGTTTGATCTTAATAAATGAGACAACCTTAGGTGAGGGATTAAGATATAAAACCTATAACATTGTGGATGCTAGGGTAGAAATGACGGGCTTGGAAATGTTTAGGAGATGGTATGGGCAGCGAAATATGTCTCATCCTTTTTCAAATAGTTGGAGATATGATATGGGAAAACTTGTGGTGCCGAATGTATTTCTTGATGTTGACCTACTCAGGGTAGTGGCTGCACGATATGATCCCATCACAAGGATTGTCAGGGATAATGATGGCAGGGTTTTACTGAATATAAATGCAGATGAGATTCAATAGGTTTTTTATTTAAGTGAATACAACTCATTCTTTGTCTGGATAGACCTTAATGAAATGGAGCAGGAATATGCCAAGGCACAACCTTTTTTTAGATTAAAGTTGCTTCCTCCTCATCTAGCCAGGGTGGGCAGTTCAACGATTCACATCAGCCCAACTGACCGAGAACCTTTCAAGTTGAGTTGTTTTGTTGATCATTTCTTGGAAACTTTTTATTCACTTTTCCAAATTTTAGGTTTCAGCCCTAATACCAAGATTCCCATTGCTTATATGTTCATGGGGGCTCAAATTCAACATCCTAACTTTTCTGTATGGTACAACTATGCTTCTTTCCTTGCTGAAAGGATACATGAGGGTTTGTTGAACTTGTATGTGGGGGACACTGGTACTCCTTTCTTTTGGTACTCCTTATTAATGCATATGTTCTTGTACAAGAATGTCGATTTATTCTCAGAGAAAATGGAGTTGAGGTAGGAGATGAATGGAGAAAAATTACCAGTACAGGCTTGGAGTGCAGACTTGTCTTGCAACAAGGGAGATGCCAATTTTGTGTAGTTTGATAACTATTTTGCTTCCAGGCTCAGAGCTAGACTGATGGTGAATGTGCCAAGGATTCCTGAGGATTTGCATGACTTCCTCTGACCCAAAGTGAGGAAGCCTGATTTGAAGGTGTGTCATAATTGGGGTGACATCATTCTATACCCTATAAGCACTATCCTAAGGGTTTATGGTTTCCAGGGAGCTCCTCATATTCTTTCATATAATGTACCATCAAGAATGGGATTTGCAAAGGTCATGTGGCAACTAGGTTGCATTCATGAAGATAATTTGACAGGAAAAGGAAAAGGGACTTTGTTCCCTGATTATACTGTTGTTTCAAACTTTGTTTTTTCCAAGGGACGATGGGTTCACTTTGACAGATATTTTGATGACTACCATTTGAAGAGTGGATCTAGGAGGCAGCATGACCCTGAGGGATTCTTTGCCCTATTTAGGTAAAGAATTAAGGGTGGCAAGTTTGCTCATGTTTTCAATTTTCCTGAGGATTTGATTAGAAATGAGTTCAATTTGAGCCAGCAGGAATTAAATAAAGAGAAGTGGATTGCTTATGAGAAAATGCTGGCCATGGTGCATAAACTAGATCTAAAATATGATCCACTGATGGAGTTCACTCCATTTCATAAAAGAATTGATTTCTTGATGAATAATTTCAAAGAAATCATGAGCACCCTGAGAACCAAGAAAATAAACTTGGAACTGGACTAGGGAATTTAGGGATTAGAGGTGAGGCCTGAAGAAACAAGGCCCACCTATCAACCACCAGTAGACAGGCCTCTATACAAGAGGAAGAGAGATGATAGTAGTGATGAAGGAGATAAAAAATGGAAACAAATAATGAAAACATTATCACAACCGAGTCATGGGATTAGGAAACTTGGGGGAATAAAGATTGTGGATCTGGATTCACCATCTAGAAATGACCCTATAGAGCTGCCATCAGAGCCAAGCCTTAAGAGGCGAAGATTTGAGGAGTCACAAGAGGCTCTGGTGGATGAAATAATCGTAATTGATTAGGACATGCAGGTTGGTATCCCCTCCCCTCCTAGATCAGCACAATTGGTGTTAACTGATATGGATATAAAAGGGCAGTTTGTACAGGATGCCAGGACGGTGGCTTGCAGAGCGTTCTTGGATGATGATTCCTTCATGAAAACTCTTGTGTTCTTGTAGTTGATCTGGAAGATGAAATTTGAAGAATATCAGGATAAATGCAAGACCAGGAGGGAATCAAGACCTGATAGGTCTGACCAGAAGAATGATGATGAAGTCAAAGTTGAATTAATGGAGTAATTCAAAAGCATCACTCCTAATGAAGGAAGGAAACTTGTATCTCAAGTTGGTGTCTTACTCCTCCCTCAATGGGACATAGCTGATGCTGTAGCATTCAATGCTATTGTGCATTCTAAGCATCCTATGCAAAGTAGTGAAGAAGAAGTCAAGGCAACTCTATAAGACTCTACTTTTAGTGAGGAATATGAAACTTTAGCCATATAAGCACTGGCACCTCAAGGTAGAAAACTAAATGTGGCTGATATTAGCCCAAGTTTAAGGGGCGGGCTCATTATCAAGAGAGCTTCTGAAACCTCAACAACAGAAGCCACAAGCCTGACACTGAATGTGGCCAAATTGGCCTAGAAGAAAGCTGAAAGAGATGAAGCTAAAAAGAAAAGCTTGATGGAAAAGTACAATGCAATAATTGGGGAGTATAGTAGAATGCAGTAGAAAAATGTTGAGCTACAGTCTGAAGTATATAAATTGAGATACAGGCAGGTGGGAGAATCCTCCAGTGCCTCTGCTATCAGAGCATTACCTACTACTTTGGGGTCATTTCCCCCTATTATCCCAATCATTTCTACTACTGGATCCTTAATTCAGACACCTGCTAATAGCCCTACACCAGGGCCAGTCAAAGAGGAAGATGAGTATTCTGTAGATCCTACCAAAAAGTGGATGATGAATAAAATCCGCAGTGCAGGGAGCTACTCTAAAAGTGAAATTGAGGGGATGGGAGTTAATGGCTAAAGCACAATGAAGTGGATTGACACCCGTTTTAGAGGCACCATTCAAATGAGAAGTTTGATTCCTAGATTGCTGAGATTCAGCCCACATTCTTTATATTCTTTATTATTGGGTGGAATACAAAACATTAACAGAGATCGGGAAGTGGTTCTACCTCTGGTTGAGAAGTGGATCCCTTGGGCCACTAATTTAGATGTTATGTTTAAGGCTTCCAAATTTGATGTAAATAACAGGCCCCAGTCATTAAAGCCTACTCAAATCTTTGTGAAATCATTGAAGGAATTCCAGGCCTTGCCTGATGATTTGAGTAGGAAAATTAGAGAACTAGTAAAGAGTTTTGATGATTGGAATGACACTTTTTTGCCAGATGTAATAGATGCACAAGGAAATATTAAGACACTGCAGCAGTGGCAAGATAGGGTAGAAGAGGTTATTAATGCACAAATCAAATTGATTTGTGATGACTCAGACCATGACTTGTTGGTAAGCAACATGGATAAAATAATTAATACCAGCATGTTCTTAGAGTCATTTGAGAGGGAGGCTAACTAGGTTGCGGTGAAATTCACACCTTACAATACCAAGGTGAGGTAGGTGGTGAATTTTAATTGGCCAACAGATGAGGAATATCAGAATTGGGTGGACAAGTACTTAACCAAAGAGGAGTGAAATGGTGTCTATTACTGGCAACTGATAGCTCAACAGTTATATTATAACTGATTATGGTTTTGTTTCCATGGAGGCTTTGGGCACAGATTCTGAGGTGTAACAAATGCTGCAACTATTGTGTAATGAGTAGAAATCAATGAAAAGATGCTCCGGGACTTGGTGGTTTTGATCATAGTTTTGAATTGGCACATAGCAGTCCAATTGACCGGTGACATGTGTAATTTCTGGCCCGATGCTTGTTGCTCCTTCATTTTCTATAAGAAGGATTTCAAGGCCAGAAATAAGGGTTGGCAAGTCAGATATTTTGAAGGTCGAGTCTAGGTATAGTTGCAGAGCAGATTGTAAGAACCTTTTTGAATGTTAAGGCAATTTAGGTTTGGGGTTATACTGTAATGGGTTTTAAAGTTATGGAGATTTGATGTTTCATAAGCAGCACTAGCATTTGAGCTATAATGTTATATCTTGAGCTCATGTCTCTCCTTTGTACAAACATATCATAATTTTGAATAGAATAATCAAGGATTATGACGTTCATCTCATTGCTCTGATGTGTGTGTTTTCCGTTTTGGCTTTAATTCGAAGAATTAATTAAAGTGCTTGGATGGAATCATGGATGGGTATGTTTGTAGAGGGATTTAGTTAGAAGTATTGGGCTGGGACAGGAATTGACACTATTGTAATGCAATATTGCTAGGGATCATGCGTGCTAAGTATTTAAATCTATTGTTGAGTCATGAATGTTTGTGAATTTGACTCCCCAATGGTATATGACACTGATCTAAATTGTATGAATTTGTGAAACTCTGTGTCTGTATGTCTTTGCTTAGGGCTTGCTGCCAAATTGAAAATAAAATGACTATCATAAGTTATGAAATAATGTTGTAATCATCTCATGCTCCAAGTAGTTGATATTACTAGTGAAAGGCCAATTCATTTTAGTGGTATCCTATTCGGTTGAGCTATTCATGGGATTATCTGTGAATCGTTAATCATTGTTT
>VDFB02178668.1:0-11631 GCA_007258455.2 Sequoia sempervirens
ATCTTATATGAACAACATTATCAAGAGTATATTTTGTGTTGTCCCAGCTTCCTAGACCTACCATAAAATAATAAGAGCATAAAATTATTCATAATAAAATCAATTTTAGTTAATAAACAATAAAATACATCATGTTAGTCACTAAGTCTATTAATTTTTCATTTTATCTATAATTGTTGTAATTGACAACTTCACAAATTTTCCATCAAATTGGATTTCACCTTATTGGATATTCATGTATTAGGTATCCATAATGTAATGTCTTATATCTCCATCACCTTCTACATGAATTAAGCCACCAAGGATAATTAGAAAGACAACATGCTTGTGGCTAATCTAGGTAATTTGTGACAACCACAATAATTTTTAGGATTTTTATGATAGTCAAAAGGTTATTTTGATAGCCAACAATCCCTTTGCATCATTGCTTTCTTCAAAAAATAATCAATACCAATAAATTTCATAAAATAAGTGGCTTAAGAGTTGTGTTTGATAAAATGTTGTAGAGTTAGTAGTTTGATGAAGACCTTGAAGTCATGAAAAGAGGTATGTAATGATGAATAAACCTGGGATAGATAAGAAAACATCCCAAAAATGGATCCTAAGTATTAAGACTTAGTCCACTTGAACAACTAGGATCAAACCAAGCTATAAAAAATCTTCTCTTTGCTTCAAGAATACAAAACTTCTCTACTAATATCAAAAAGATTTTGCATTTGTTTCCTTTGTTTTTGCAAATTAATTTCTTTCATTCTTTGAGTGGATGTTTCTTGTTCATTTTCAATTGGAAAAGATGATATATCTTCTTCTATGTGTTTAATGCACAAGACAACTAAGAGGGGGGATGAATCAATTGTACATTAAGCTATCAAAACCCTCATAAAAATTCAGATCCACATCAACTTAATTAACCATTAATCTATTAAAATGATTTAGCATGAAAGAAAATAATAGAAACTAAAACACATCAACACCATGCGCAATAGAGCACCAGATTTATGTGGACGGCCAAAGAAGGGAAAAACCACGGTGAAGATTAGCTTACAATATAAAGTAATTGCAACACTGAATACAATAGGCTCACTATAAGAGGGCTCACTGCTCAAAAGAAAGGTCTCACTACCAAATTATAGAAAAGAAGATTGTTACAATGTGAAATCCATATCAACAAAACAGAAAAGTCCACCACAACACAAACACATTCACAGTCTTCCTGAAGATAGTAGACACCTTCTTCCCAATTGTATTGCCAAAAATTGTATACTCTTGAATAAAGAGACAATTTTGTGGTAAAACTAGGTCCTACTTTAGACACCTTCCATCAATCACCCCTTAAAATTGCATTTATAGGCCCCTAATACTCATGATTTTGGATTTTGAGGCCTAATTCACCTATGAAACCACTTAAATCCTGACATTTATCATTAAAACCACTCAAATTTTGTGAAACCCACCAAAAATATCCCTGGTGGGACTAAGTCGCCCATGGTGGTGACTTAGTCCCTTTTGGGGTATTTTCCACTTTTGAGCGGGAATTTCATTAATTCAATTTAATTTATGAATGGATGTCGGCCTCTTAGGTCTAAATAACGGGAAAATTAGGTGTTGATGCCTATAACTACACATTTTAAGTCATTTTTCACATCTCTCCTAGTCATTTTTTTAAGCAAAAATCAAAAGTCAAGAGCAAAAGTGTCTTACACAAGAAGATTCAATAATATTTTGCAACAAAGTTGAAGCTTTAGGGTAGAAAACTAGGGTTTTTTGTAGGTCTTCAAGCTCACTTCTTGTCAAGATCTGCCATTTGCAAAAGATTGATCATGGATTCCTATGGTGAATCATGGAGAAATCTAGGTTGAAGAGATGCAACTAGCCATCAAATCACACCTAATGACTTATTTTCAGAGTGATTCCATCTTCCATGTTCTTCTTGTCTTTAGATTTAAGGTTTTCATTACATTTTACATATCATTTATATTCATTTGAAGTGTTGTATGGTTTCTTGCATTGAAGTCTTGCATCATTCAAATTCCATTTAATCATCTCATTCTAACACATTAGAATAGGGTTTTATCTCATTTTTAGATTTTCTTAGTCTTAGACACACTTAATACTAGGGCTTTTATGCAGATTTTGTCATTCACAAAGTTTAAATACCAACTAGGGGTTTGACCAAGGAAAACCCCCCATTAGAAACCAATTTGTGTTATGTTTTGCAGGGGACAAAGATTGGATCTATAATATTTCCCATCAAAAGAAATGGAACTACCAGGATTTCGTGACTGGTTTCCTTTGGTTAGAATTACAAAAGTGGATAAGTTTCCATATGAGTGAAATTTGACTTAGTCCCACTACATTGCTTTTTCAAAAAAAATTACAGATTCAGACACCCTTTTGGCAAAAACAAGTTTTTGGGCAATTTCCCCGAATCAGGACTAAATCGCCCAGCCTAGCGACTTAGTCCCATCAAGCTTAAAAATTAGAATTTCTAGCATTTCAAAAGTCTCTGCAATCTCCATTCTATTCCTCATCAATTTCCAGGTGTTCAATTCTTGTTTTACATCTTTATTTTATCATTTATTGCATTCATTTTACTTTTCTACATATCACACTATGTTTTCAAACAAGTTAGTTTTTCTAGGTTTTGCATTATTAGATCATTTCAATTTCAGACCAGAGCATTAGGACATCTTAATTAGGCATAATACATCACATTTACATAGGCTTTGAGTGTAAACCCTTGCATTTTGGTCCCCTTTCAATCTCCTTTCTCCTTTCTAGGTGAAAAACCAGAGTAGCAAAGCATTGTGAGGGCAAACCAAAATCATCATTTACACCAATATTTTCAGTAGTCTAACCCATTAAATCTTGCACTACACTTCACAACTCTGCAATTCTCATTGGTGGAACCCCTAAAAATGCTTTGTCTTCCACTCAAAAAATTTGCGAAAGTTGGTTGTTCTCATGACCTAGGGCTTAGGGTTTCACTTATTATCATGCTTTAGGGTTTTTGTTCTAAAACCCTCTCTAGAAAATCCTAAGTCTAAATTCTCTGCAACTGTTATAATTTGTTGTTGACTTCTTATTATCAGTTCCCAGTCATTCAAGTCATATCTTATGCCCTTGTATCTGTTTGTTTACTGGCCCCTAAGTCCTAACAATCCCAGTCCTTATCCGTCGCTTTATTGAAAGCATTGCATTACTATCATATGGGTCATGAATCATCAAATATTTGTTATTTGGTCTTAAGTATGAGATTAATTTTTCAAGCATTGATCTAATGTTGTGGACTTAAGTCTTGTGTCCCCGCCCATTGTCCTCCTATCAAGGCCCCCTTTTCAAGAACTAGCGTGTGCACATGCAGAATTAACAGTCTTATGCAGGCAATTGGATCACTGCGATCAAATCCTGACCACTCCTTGTGCCCCCGCTTAGTTTTATTTCCTATTATAATATTATCACACACTAGTGGGTGAGTGCTATGTGCCCCTCTACAGTGGTGGGCCCAATGTATTTGAGAGTCAGTAGGTGGTGGGTTGAAGAGAATCAACAGTGGGTATTAATATGCATTCCTCGCCACCCTGTCTAATTTTAATATGCATTAAAATAATGCCACGGGCTAGCAGGCTGAAGACATTTGTCCCTTTGTTAGTGGGACCCACTAAGTTTTGAAGATACTAAATGCTTTGTTTGTTAAGATCGATGGTTGAGATAAAATGACGTGGTTGAATCTCGACCTCTCCCCACCATCCCGCAGGGGACCCACTTTGATCTCTCATCTCTTAAGAGGGAAGTGAGAGAGTGCCACATGGAGTGATCAGAGTGATTGAAGGAACATTATAAAGGTGGAAATATTAATGAAATATTTCAGTGAAGGTGTATGGATGGTAAAGTTCGTGTTACTAAAAGGGATTTTCAAGCACGTGTTTTACAAATGAGTGAGATGTTATAATCTAGGTCATCCATTATGTTTGAATTTTATGCACACTACCGAAGGCTTGAGATGTAAAGTGCACACATTTTTGAGACTCTAAATTAAATCTGAGCCCTTCCATGCCTCCCCATTGCTAAAATTTACACACGGGTTAAGTCCAATGGGGAAGCGGGGAAGATGACATGTGGATTTTCCTAATAGTGGTAGAGATGGTGGAGCCCATGGATGACTTGGATCTTGGGTCCACACGGCTTGTTTTTTATTGGTCGAAGTAAGTGGAGGTCTATAGTTAGCTTTTTCAAATGTTTTTGACTTCATCTAGATTGTCCATCAATCCACCTCACTGTGTGATCAATGGTCAGCATTCAAAGTTGAGTTTGAAGGCAAGTGAGTCATTTTGGTTCGCGCAAGCGAACCATAATGGTGGACAAGATGAAAAGCTACCAAATTGGAAGGTTTAAAGCCATTAAAACTCACTTTAGAGCATAATTGAAGGTTTTCAGAAGAATTATGTGCATTCAAGGAGCTCATGCTACAATTTTCAAGCTTTTTCGATGATAAAATTAGGGTTTTTGAGCATTGCAAAACTAGTAAGTTGAATTGCTATCTTGCTTCTAAATTTCTTTGAATTTGTTAAATTGCACTCACTAAATCACTCTGTCATTAGGGTTTCATTGTTGATGCATTTATTTTAAGGTTTAATGTCAATTTGAAGCAATTAGCCTATTTGGTTTTGTTGTTTTTTAGTCAAACCCATGCTTAAGTTGTAGGTTATAAGTTGCTAAAAGAACCTCTAGTTTAAAAACTCTAGAATCATGGCCCCAAAAGTAAAAGTGTCCTCATCCAAGGGAGAATCCTCTGGCTCAAAAGTCCCTCTCAGACCCATAGTTCAAAACATAACCGACCATTTGAAGCCCTCCAGCTCTTAAAAAACCAAGGGTCAATTGCTTTTCCATGGTGCACAAGTTCTGGAAGGCCTGGTTGACAAGCAGAGTGCAATTAGGGATGATGCATTGCCTTACATTGGATGGAAATTGTTCAGTGGCTGGTTTGACAATAGAAACTAGGGAATTCCCATGGGTAACCCCTAGAATTTAGATTTGGGAAAACTAATTTTACTCAACGTCTATATGGATGTGGATTTGCTAAAGGCTGTGGCAGCTAACTATGATCCAATCACGAGGGTTGTAAGGAATTTTGATGGAATTGATATGGTCAAGGTAACCAAACAAGAAATTACTGAAATCTTCAACCTCTATAGTGGAGTGAAGACATGGTTCCAATTGATGATAAAACTCTTAGGGAAAAGTATGAAAAGGTCAAATACTCATTCAGAGCCTACATACTGCCCAACTATTTGGCATCTATTGATGGTCGTAGGGTTGTCTTGGGTTCATTAGATAAGGAACCCTACCCAATCAGTTATTTTGTGTCCTATTTTCAAAGTACTTTCTACTTCATCTGCCAAATCATTGGTTATGATCCAGTCACAAGCATGCCCATGACTTGGATGTACATGACAACACATATCCAACACCCTACATACTGTATAGTATATGATTATTATTGTGTTACTTTTTCCCCAAGAGAAGAGAAATATAAAAATAACCCTTTGCAATTGAAGGGAGATAGAAAATAAATGATATTATGATCCTTTGGTTAAAAGAGAGATTAATAAAGAATATGGGGTCAAACCACAATAGTGGTTTACAATTGAGATGAGGAAGGAAATTTCTTTTTTTTTCCTTTTTCCATAGTCGACGGGTTCGGTCGAACTCAATGGTTCGGCCGAACCACATTATATGTTCGACCAAATCCCCAAACCCTAAAAAAAATTAAGGGGACCGCAAAAAAACAAAAAAAACATGAATGTCACTGTCATTTTTGCCTTCTATCATTGCTTTCCCTGTGCTTACATGCGCGTGGCGAACCGAACGTGATCTGCAAACGGCGACGACTTCATCTCTCTAGCAAACGCAAATTCAACTTCATCTTTCCAAAGTTCATCAACCCAACTTGCATATCGAGCACTAGGTTTGTCTAATTTGAATTTCTTAGAGTTGAAAATGCATTTGTTTGTTGAATTTTAAAACCCTAAATGTGAAATTTTGCAAATTTGTTGAATGGAAACTACATTTGTTTGAAAGTTTCTAAAGTCTTTTCAACATACATTATTTCAATGATACATTTCTACTCTGTTGAAAAATTAACATGCCATGTCTATGCTTCCACATTTTGCATACATTTCTACCAGGGCACCTCCAATTTATTTGAGGCATTATATCAAACAGTTCATTAACAAATTTATTTGAGGCATTATATCAAACAGTTCATGGTAATTTTTGATGGAGTATGATAGAAATAGTGTTTCCATTATATGCACCCTATATCAAACAATTCATTAACAAATTTATTTGAGGCATTATATCAAACAGTTCATGGAAATTTTTGATGGAGTATGATAGAAATAATGTTTCCATTGTATGCACCCTATATCAAACAGTTCATTAACAAATTTATTTGAGGCATTATATCAAAAACACTATTGGAAATTTATTTGAGGCATTATATCAAAAACACTATTTATATCATACTCCGTCAAAAACACTATTGGAAATTTATTTGAGGCATTATATCAAACAGTTCATTAAGCATTTCATGGTATAAAGTTTAGGGTGCATACAATGGAAACTTGGATAAAATTCTTCATATTTTGCCTTTGAGTCTTATGACATTACTCCAAAAATGGTTGGTGAACTAAATGTATGAATCGAAGAATAAATTTAGAGGAAAGAAACTAGATTGTTTGAATGAAATGTATAATAAAATAGTTTTATTAGGATTAGAAGGAATGAAGGTATTATTAAATTTTCTAGTACAATACTATTAAATAAATATTACAAAAGCTAATTGACAAAAATGGTACTAATATGCACACATAGCTTGTCCCAACATTATGGGCATATTGTACTAGAATACAAACTCCCATTAGGCTTACTCTTTAGTTTATGAAATGGAGGCCATAATGCCTCTTGAGCTTAAGATTCTATCATTATGTATCTCCCTTAGTGATAGCATTGATGATTACACATATCAAGAACACCAATTACAAGAGTTTGAGACCTTGGATAAACAATAAGTAAACTCATTATACTTGATCTATGTACATATACCAAAGATAATTAATGAAAAAATAAAAATGGTGTTGTCCAATGAGCTTTACCATGAGGGGAACTCATCCTTCATATAAATCTAAATATAATCCAAATTTCATAGAAGTAATTTTTTTGGTAAATTTTGACCCAATTGGATTAGTCCTTTTACCATTATTCCCTAGTTCAACACTTGTGCATTTGGTTTTTTCACTCCCAATTGAAAATATATGAAATAACCAGATAATATCATGCATTTTAAATTATACTATTGGTGATCCTATTGTATGTGGGAAATGGTGCTTACTCATCACATATTACCTTTCTTATACCCATTTCACCTAATGATATTTATTGTGTTATCCTTTCCATCTAGGGACAATTAGATTTACATATACCTTCACAATCACATCATTATCTATTTACACTTACATGATTATTTGTCAACATGGTCCCTCATAATTGATTATGACATGATAATTATCAAGCCAATTAGATCTATGTTACTTCATCACTTGGATAGGGATTCATTGTTTATGATCCTCACCCACTACATATATATGCTCCTCATCACATTATCTCCCCCATATAGGGGAAAAATCATTTTTAAATGCACCTTCATGACCGTATTTTACACTATTACATTTGCATGAGCTAACTATGTTATTAAGAGTCATCTTAACCCATTGAGGAGAATTAGGCATTATACTTATTAGGAAAATATAAAAATATGTCCACTTTATTATATATATATATTTAAAACTATTCTTCATATATCTATGTTAAAACTATTAAAAATTAAATTACATAAATCAATTTTAAATTTTTACAAAGAAATAAATGACTTTGACTAAGAGCGAATATTTAAAATATAGCTATCCTCTTTGCAAAATCAAATTTGATTTGAGATATTTATGGACAAAAAATATGGATGAGCATGAGGTAAGTAAGAAAGAATAACCTTAATTTATATCTTCCCTCATCAAATAATTTCACGTTTAAAGAGTTTCTTAAGGCATATCCAATTATGAAAAACTATTATATACTTGTTATAACTATATTAAAGTATATCATGAATAAATTGAAAGGATAAAGAGTAAATCACTAAAGAAGGAACCATCAAATAAATATAATATTTTAAATACTTTAAAAGAAAAATGCATTTCTCCCTGCTCTAAATTGAAATGGTATTCCTTCTAAGATGATAATAATTGAAAAAGAAGAAAATAATCATTATGAAGATCAAGTACCATTGATAAGTTTTAAGAGATCAAATAAAATATTCAACAATAAAAGAAAAAAGAGAAAATAGTTAATGCTCAAGAAACAACTACAACCAAGCTACTTTGTTATAAATTCTCCTCTTATGTAGTCTTCATTTCCCTATAAATTGCACCTCCTTGTACAAATTAGCTATTGATCACCATATTAGTGAAACAAATTTAACATTTTGAAATGGTTAAACATTATTATTATTTTTATTTGTATAAGTATAACTATTATGGGTTCATTTCTCCTCTCCTACTCTTCCTAATAAGGTTCTATTTTACAAGCCTCATATAAATGTTAGGGTTCTAACTTCTAAAAATTGAATATAGTGTCAACTTAATCTCATTAGACAATGCTCCCCTAGTATTAATGGGGCCAACTTTTTTTCTATCAAACTCGGCTATGTTTACATTGAATAAGAATTTGATACCTTTATCATGATACTTGAACTAAGATATCTTGGCTCTAATTTTAGTCATTTTATCTAAAAATTATTGGTGACATATCCATTCGTGTTTAGTTTTAATCATTTATTATTGTAATTAATTATTACAAGGACATTCTTGAAGCTTGTTTTCCATCCCCACCATTTTTATTCTAAATATTTGACATTTTCTTTCAACTTAAAGTCTAAATTTTATCCTTAATGGTATACATGCTCTTCAATTAGAGTATCCTCTAGTAAAAATAGAAACATTAATAGTGTGGTTATCAAAGAGTGTCTAGGGATGCACACATCACTATTATTAATAAATTATAAGATTGTAAGAAATGTTTATGGAAGAAATAACTATCTAATAGAGAATATAATGTATTAGTACATATCTAACTATTACATATTTTAAATAAAGCCCCTTTAAAATCTATCTTATTGTCATTTAATGAGTCGACTAGGTTCAAAATTATTTTCATCTTATTCCCCCAAAATTCATCACCTTTACAACAAAACTTGATTTCATCTAATTTATCTTATTTATTCTCAAATCATATTAAAATCACCACCTTAAACTCTAAGAAATATTTGGTAGCTTATTTATTTTATCTTCATTTAGAAAAGGGTGTGAAGGGAATTTAGAACCTTTTAAAGTTTCTTTCAAAATAACTAGGAAGATTTTATTCATTGCCTTTCTTGTTGCTTTTAGGATTAAAGTGTTATGAATTTTGTGCCTTCATTCTTAAAAATTCTTATATCAACTCATTTAGCATTTCCATGATATTTTTATATGGGAAAGGTCAACATACAATGAGGTAGACACTTTCCATTTTTTTTATTCCTTAATTAGTTCTTTCTAGGGAAACTTTTAGTCTTTTCAAACACCTTACAAAAATATGATAAATGTGTGATTATTTTTCTTTCCACTTTATAAATTTTTGATGTGCTTGGATATATAATTGAGACTCATAATGTACAATGATAAAAATTTAGTATATATGAAAGAAATATTTTTAAGACATCAAACTACCATTCTACATAACTCTCACATGGAAATAAGAATATTATTTTATTTTAACTAAAGAAATTGTGTGTACTCTATCTTGAAAATTACTAATTAATTTTGAATTATATACTTATAATTTAAAATAAGAGCATCCTTTGTAACATGGAATAGATAGGTTAATTTTAATGAAATAAAATATGTTTTTATATTAAGAAAAATTTACAAATAAATGGAACTCATACATCAAGAGAAATTGACTAAGATGTAACTCTGTATATGAGAATTAAGATGCTCGAATAATTTATATACCTTCTTTCAATAATTAACATTAGAAATTAATACTTGGTTCATATTATATAACCACCTCCCAATGGTCTTGGAATGGATGCATTTAGATGGAGAAGGATTTCAAAAGGCTCATGGTACTTGTGGACCCCTCAAAGGCATGATATATAACACATGAACTTTATTTATGAAATTTGGTCTTTTGTTGTTGGCTTCTAGTATGAATGTTATCTATACTTGGTGGAATTCTTAGTTGAGACTCTCAATCTTCCATTGTTGGTTTCTAGTGTGATTATACAATATGCTCGCCAAACTGTATTAATTTCTAATGTTAATTATTCAAAGAAGGTCTTGTTTCATAAGAAGAGACCTATGTTCACATATTCCAAGGCATGTTATTATCCACAATGCATGACACTTCTTCACATCTCTACCAAGTTCTAAACAAATATAGATCTGCCATTTCCATGGAGGAGATTGATGATTTAAAAAGAAAATATCATGCCATTTCTTTCTTGAGAAGTCATGTTTGCATTCATGATTTGCAACTTCCATGGTCTTCATCCAAAAAGAAATTATGTTATCATTATGTGCCTAATATTAAAACAAATCAAAACCTTCATTTGAGCATGATCGCCAACACAAAGGTAAACAAGTGGAAACAAAAGAAAGCTCGGTTAATGGCTTTCAGCATGTTGGTGGAAAATTTGCATCTTTTTGAAAGTAGCTTCCTAGCTTATCAATCTTATGTTTAGTAAGGTTCTGTAATCTCCACTGTGTTATGTATTCGGGTCACGGGAATATCTAGTATGATGTCTTCTTTTGGGTATTTTGGGTACATAAGAGAATGTGCATATGTACTGATGTATTCAACCAATGTGCTTTTGTAACATTGTAATCAAACAATTGGTCATTTGTACTAGGACTTCACTGGTCTTTTTGATATTTTATAAAATTTGTTACTCGGATTGCAACTGGGGGTTTTCTTGCTAGTTCTTTCCCGCCAGTATGTCCGCCTGAACCAGGTATATGTAAAATATTATATATAAATAAAATTATAAGTGGTCTCCCACTTTTTCTTAAAAAAAAAAGTTCTTGTAAATGTCCACATCTTTTTCCTTGACACAGTTGCTATTTCTTAAAAAAATTCTTATGATTTTCATAATGTTGGTCAATACTTTACTTATGCAATATTCTATAGTCATGCTCTTAAATGTCATAGAATATTTCATAAGAGGAGTTTTCATCTTATAAAGCTATAATAATATTATATGCATTTAGAACATCTTAGACACCTCCCTTGAAGCATTCAACAAATGACAAATAACTACCAACACCAAGTGAGATGCCTCATTTCCTAATATGAGGACAAAATAATAAATCAAAATATTAGGATGCAAGGTTAACCCACCTTTCCCAATACTTGGCTAAGTTTATCATCTATTGAGGAGTGGATCCCAACAACAATTGTGCTTAGTGCTTACAGTTACTAATCCAAGGAATACCTATTCATTTTTTCTTTATTGTACATGCCTAATGACTCCTCATCTCA